>JAKVIS010000533.1:0-66390 GCA_033119425.1 Bufotes viridis | reverse complement strand
AATAAACACAGTGATGTCACAGTACAGAGATAATAAACACAGTGATGTCACAGTACAGGGATAATAAACACAGTGATGTCACAGTACAGGGATAATAAACACAGTGATGTCACAGTACAGGATAATACACACAGTGATGTCACAGTACAGAGATAATACACACAGTGATGTCACAGTACAGGGATAATAAACACAGTGATGTCACAGTACAGGATAATACACACAGTGATGTCACAGTACAGGGATAATAAACACAGTGATGTCACAGTACAGAGATAATAAACACAGTGATGTCACAGTACAGGGATAATAAACACAGTGATGTCACAGTACAGGGATAATAAACACAGTGATGTCACAGTACAGGATAATAAACACAGTGATGTCACAGTACAGGGATAATAAACACAGTGATGTCACAGTACAGGGATAATACACACAGTGATGTCACAGTACAGGGATAATAAACACAGTGATGTCACAGTACAGAGATAATACAACACAGTGATGTCACAGTACAGAGATAATACACACAGTGATGTCACAGTACAGAGATAATACACACAGTGATGTCACAGTACAGGATAATACACACAGTGATGTCACAGTACAGGGATAATAAACACAGTGATGTCACAGTACAGAGATAATACACACAGTGATGTCACAGTACAGGGATAATAACACACAGTGATGTCACAGTACAGAGATAATACACACAGTGATGTCACAGTACAGGGATAATACACACAGTGATGTCACAGTACAGAGATAATAAACACAGTGATGTCACAGTACAGGGATAATAAACACAGTGATGTCACAGTACAGAGATAATAAACACAGTGATGTCACAGTACAGGGATAATAAACACAGTGATGTCAGCAGATAATACACACAGTGATGTCACAACAGAGATATACACAGATGACAGTGAGATACACACAGTGATGTCACAGTACAGAGATAATACACACAGTGATGTCACAGTACAGGGATAATAAACACAGTGATGTCACAGTACAGAGATAATAAACACAGTGATGTCACAGTACAGAGATAATACACACAGTGATGTCACAGTACAGAGATAATACACACAGTGATGTCACAGTACAGAGATAATAAACACAGTGATGTCACAGTACAGGGATAATAAACACAGTGATGTCACAGTACAGAGATAATAAACACAGTGATGTCACAGTACAGAGATAATAAACACAGTGATGTCACAGTACAGAGATAATAAACACAGTGATGTCACAGTACAGAGATAATAAACACAGTGATGTCACAGTACAGGGATAATAAACACAGTGATGTCACAGTACAGGATAATACACACAGTGATGTCACAGTACAGGGATAATACACACAGTGATGTCACAGTACAGAGATAATAAACACAGTGATGTCACAGTACAGAGATAATAAACACAGTGATGTCACAGTACAGAGATAATAAACACAGTGATGTCACAGTACAGGGATAATAAACACAGTGATGTCACAGTACAGAGATAATAAACACAGTGATGTCACAGTACAGAGATAATAAACACAGTGATGTCACAGTACAGGGATAATAAACACAGTGATGTCACAGTACAGGGATAATAAACACAGTGATGTCACAGTACAGAGATAATAAACACAGTGATGTCACAGTACAGAGATAATAAACACAGTGATGTCACAGTACAGAGATAATAAACACAGTGATGTCACAGTACAGGGATAATACACACAGTGATGTCACAGTACAGAGATAATAAACACAGTGATGTCACAGTACAGAGATAATAAACACAGTGATGTCACAGTACAGAGATAATACACACAGTGATGTCACAGTACAGAGATAATAAACACAGTGATGTCACAGTACAGAGATAATAAACACAGTGATGTCACAGTACAGGGATAATAAACACAGTGATGTCACAGTACAGGGATAATACACACAGTGATGTCACAGTACAGAGATAATAAACACAGTGATGTCACAGTACAGAGATAATAAACACAGTGATGTCACAGTACAGGGATAATACACACAGTGATGTCACAGTACAGGGATAATAAACACAGTGATGTCACAGTACAGAGATAATAAACACAGTGATGTCACAGTACAGAGATAATAAACACAGTGATGTCACAGTACAGAGATAATAAAACACAGTGATGTCACAGTACAGAGATAATAAACACAGTGATGTCACAGTACAGAGATAATAAACACAGTGATGTCACAGTACAGAGATAATAAACACAGTGATGTCACAGTACAGAGATAATAAACACAGTGATGTCACAGTACAGAGATAATAAACACAGTGATGTCACAGTACAGGGATAATAAACACAGTGATGTCACAGTACAGGGATAATAAACACAGTGATGTCACAGTACAGAGATAATAAACACAGTGATGTCACAGTACAGAGATAATAAACACAGTGATGTCACAGTACAGAGATAATAAACACAGTGATGTCACAGTACAGGGATAATAAACACAGTGATGTCACAGTACAGAGATAATAAACACAGTGATGTCACAGTACAGAGATAATAAACACAGTGATGTCACAGTACAGAGATAATACACACAGTGATGTCACAGTACAGAGATAATAAACACAGTGATGTCACAGTACAGAGATAATACACACAGTGATGTCACAGTACAGAGATAATAAACACAGTGATGTCACAGTACAGAGATAATAAACACAGTGATGTCACAGTACAGAGATAATAAACACAGTGATGTCACAGTACAGAGATAATAAACACAGTGATGTCACAGTACAGAGATAATAAACACAGTGATGTCACAGTACAGAGATAATAAACACAGTGATGTCACAGTACAGGGATAATAAACACAGTGATGTCACAGTACAGGGATAATAAACACAGTGATGTCACAGTACAGGGATAATAAACACAGTGATGTCACAGTACAGGGATAATAAACACAGTGATGTCACAGTACAGAGATAATAAACACAGTGATGTCACAGTACAGGGATAATAAACACAGTGATGTCACAGTACAGAGATAATAAACACAGTGATGTCACAGTACAGAGATAATAAACACAGTGATGTCACAGTACAGGGATAATAAACACAGTGATGTCACAGTACAGGGATAATAAACACAGTGATGTCACAGTACAGAGATAATAAACACAGTGATGTCACAGTACAGGGATAATAAACACAGTGATGTCACAGTACAGAGATAATAAACACAGTGATGTCACAGTACAGGGATAATAAACACAGTGATGTCACAGTACAGAGATAATAAACACAGTGATGTCACAGTACAGAGATAATAAACACAGTGATGTCACAGTACAGGATAATAAACACAGTGATGTCACAGTACAGAGATAATAAACACAGTGATGTCACAGTACAGAGATAATAAACACAGTGATGTCACAGTACAGGGATAATAAACACAGTGATGTCACAGTACAGAGATAATAAACACAGTGATGTCACAGTACAGAGATAATAAACACAGTGATGTCACAGTACAGGGATAATAAACACAGTGATGTCACAGTACAGAGATAATAAACACAGTGATGTCACAGTACAGAGATAATAAACACAGTGATGTCACAGTACAGGGATAATAAACACAGTGATGTCACAGTACAGAGATAATAAACACAGTGATGTCACAGTACAGAGATAATAAACACAGTGATGTCACAGTACAGAGATAATAAACACAGTGATGTCACAGTACAGAGATAATAAACACAGTGATGTCACAGTACAGAGATAATAAACACAGTGATGTCACAGTACAGAGATAATAAACACAGTGATGTCACAGTACAGGGATAATACACACAGTGATGTCACAGTACAGAGATAATAAACACAGTGATGTCACAGTACAGGGATAATAAACACAGTGATGTCACAGTACAGAGATAATAAACACAGTGATGTCACAGTACAGGGATAATAAACACAGTGATGTCACAGTACAGAGATAATAAACACAGTGATGTCACAGTACAGAGATAATAAACACAGTGATGTCACAGTACAGGGATAATAAACACAGTGATGTCACAGTACAGAGATAATAAACACA
Source organism: Bufotes viridis (assembly GCA_033119425.1). Taxonomy (NCBI): domain Eukaryota; kingdom Metazoa; phylum Chordata; class Amphibia; order Anura; family Bufonidae; genus Bufotes; species Bufotes viridis. Next base: position 62,250 of record JAKVIS010000533.1, on the reverse strand, counting down.
GTGATGTCACAGTACAGAGATAATAAACACAGTGATGTCACAGTACAGAGATAATAAACACAGTGATGTCACAGTACAGAGATAATAAACACAGTGATGTCACAGTACAGAGATAATAAACACAGTGATGTCACAGTACAGAGATAATAAACACAGTGATGTCACAGTACAGAGATAATAAACACAGTGATGTCACAGTACAGAGATAATAAACACAGTGATGTCACAGTACAGAGATAATAAACACAGTGATGTCACAGTACAGAGATAATAAACACAGTGATGTCACAGTACAGAGATAATAAACACAGTGATGTCACAGTACAGGGATAATAAACACAGTGATGTCACAGTACAGAGATAATAAACACAGTGATGTCACAGTACAGAGATAATAAAACACAGTGATGTCACAGTACAGAGATAATAAACACAGTGATGTCACAGTACAGAGATAATACACACAGTGATGTCACAGTACAGGGATAATAAACACAGTGATGTCACAGTACAGAGATAATAAACACAGTGATGTCACAGTACAGAGATAATACACACAGTGATGTCACAGTACAGAGATAATAAACACAGTGATGTCACAGTACAGGGATAATAAACACAGTGATGTCACAGTACAGGGATAATACACACAGTGATGTCACAGTACAGGGATAATAAACACAGTGATGTCACAGTACAGAGATAATAAACACAGTGATGTCACAGTACAGAGATAATAAACACAGTGATGTCACAGTACAGGGATAATAAACACAGTGATGTCACAGTACAGAGATAATAAACACAGTGATGTCACAGTACAGAGATAATAAACACAGTGATGTCACAGTACAGAGATAATAAACACAGTGATGTCACAGTACAGAGATAATAAACACAGTGATGTCACAGTACAGGGATAATAAACACAGTGATGTCACAGTACAGGGATAATAAACACAGTGATGTCACAGTACAGAGATAATAAACACAGTGATGTCACAGTACAGGGATAATAAACACAGTGATGTCACAGTACAGAGATAATACACACAGTGATGTCACAGTACAGAGATAATACACACAGTGATGTCACAGTACAGAGATAATAAACACAGTGATGTCACAGTACAGGATAATAAACACAGTGATGTCACAGTACAGGATAATACACACAGTGATGTCACAGTACAGGATAATAAACACAGTGATGTCACAGTACAGAGATAATACACACAGTGATGTCACAGTACAGGGATAATAAACACAGTGATGTCACAGTACAGAGATAATAAACACAGTGATGTCACAGTACAGAGATAATACACACAGTGATGTCACAGTACAGAGATAATAAACACAGTGATGTCACAGTACAGAGATAATAAACACAGTGATGTCACAGTACAGAGATAATAAACACAGTGATGTCACAGTACAGAGATAATAAACACAGTGATGTCACAGTACAGAGATAATACAACACAGTGATGTCACAGTACAGAGATAATAAACACAGTGATGTCACAGTACAGAGATAATAAACACAGTGATGTCACAGTACAGAGATAATACACACAGTGATGTCACAGTACAGGAATAATACACACAGTGATGTCACAGTACAGGGATAATACACACAGTGATGTCACAGTACAGGGATAATAAACACAGTGATGTCACAGTACAGAGATAATAAACACAGTGATGTCACAGTACAGAGATAATAAACACAGTGATGTCACAGTACAGGATAATAAACACAGTGATGTCACAGTACAGAGATAATAAACACAGTGATGTCACAGTACAGAGATAATAAACACAGTGATGTCACAGTACAGAGATAATAAACACAGTGATGTCACAGTACAGGGATAATAAACACAGTGATGTCACAGTACAGAGATAATAAACACAGTGAACTTCCGCACTCACGCCAATATTTCGAATATAGCGCCATAAATTCGCTATTTCAATATTCTTTTTTTTTTTTTTAGTTATATTTTTTTCTTTCCCACTTCCCAACAGTAGTTCTTACCTGTCCTGAGGATTCCTGGCTTTCTGGCTGCTCTAGTCAGTGCCCATTGCCGCTTCTGCCGACTTCCGTGCTCATGGAGCGTCCCCATCCATGGGAACGTCTCCATATACTAAAATGTACTGTCGGATTTGAGGAATTACGTTGAAATCGCAATGCGATTAATTCAAGTTATATTAATCGCATTGCGATTTCAACTTAGAGCTGGGTTTATAATGGGTCAGCTTGCTAGAATGAACAAAGTTAACAAATATGGAATATAGCAGCACTGCTAAGTTGAATTCGCAATGCGATTAATTTAACTTGAAGTAATCGCATTGCGATTTCAACTTAGCACTGCTATCTTACATAGGCTAGAATTAACGAATATGGAATATAGCACTAGCAGTGCTAAGTTGAAATCACAATGCGATTACTTCAAGTTAAATTAATCGCATTGCGAATTCAACTTAGCAGTGCTGCTATATTCCATATTCGTTAACTTCGTTCATTCTAGCAAGCTGACCCATTATAAACCCAGCTCTAAATTGAAATCGCAATGCGATTAATATAGCTTGAATTAATCGCAATGCGATTTCAACTTAATTCCTCAAATCCGACAGTACATTTTAGTATATGGAGATGTTCCCATGGTGATGGGGACGCTCCATGAGCAAGGAACTTTATGGTTGGCTTGGTAGAATTAGCGAATAGCGAATATGACGAATGTATTCGTCATATTCCTCAAAACGAAGATAACGAAGTATTCTACATCTTCGTTTTAGCAACCTATTCGTCAACCTCGCTAATTCTAGCAATCAAATAAGAAGTTTGACTATAGAGACAGCTATGTGTTAAATTCGCTATGCGATTTTTATTTATTTTTTTAATAGAATAATTATATTACTTACTTGATATAATTATTATAATTATTCTATTTATTAAAAAAAAAAATATATAAATAATTGCATAGCGAATTAAACACAGTTGTCTCTATAGTCAACCTTCCTATTTGATTGCTAGAATTAGCGAAGTTGACGAATAGGTAGCTAAAACGAAGATGTAGAATACTTCGTTATCTTCGTTTTGAGGAATATGACGAATACATTCGTCATATCCGTCATCTTCGCTATAATTCTAGATATGAAACCAATAGGAAAGTAGCCTTAAGTTAGAATCGCAATACGCGATTATTTAAATCGCATATTAATCGCGGTAACTAGAATAATGACGAATATTCGATTTCGACGAATATGAAACGAATATTCATTCGAATATTCGCGAATTTCGTCGAAATCGAATATGGCACCTGCCGCTAATCACTAGAAAAGAATAGGGGTAGTAGATGTCTGGCGTACTTTAAACCCACTAGAAAGATACTATACTTTCTACTCCTCTGCGCAAGCATCCTATCAAAGACTCGACTACCTGTTTCTATCCTCAATCCATATACAGAGAGTTTCTAAAGCCACCATAGGTAGCATCACTCTCTCAGACCATGCCCCAATCTTTCTACACCTACATATATCCGACCCCCCCTCCAGGACACAGGTTTGGAGGCTAATTGAGACCCTCCTCGCTGATTCATTCCACAAAACTAAAATCGCAGAAGCTATCTCCGATTACTTCACCTTGGGAACGCCCACCCCCCCTCCTCCCATTGTTTGGGAGGCACACAAAGCCAAAATAAGGGGAGACCTGATATCTATGGGAGCCTTTGTCAAAAAACAGCGCACCCTAGCGCTCTCTAAACTGCTCGAACGCATTTCAAAACTTGAGCTCTCCCATAAAAGAAGCTAAGCTCAAGCTGTCCTAGACAAACTCTCAGAAGCACACTCAAACCTAAAAAACCTATTGAATGTAAAGTCTGCTAAGCTTCTTCATGCGCTCTAAATTCCGAGCCTATGCACATGGCAACAAAGGGAACAGATTAATGTCAGCCTTGGCTAAAAAGCAACAAGACACTTCACGGGTATCCTCCATTAAAACCTCAGAGGGTAAGCAGCTTAAAACCACGCCAGATATAGCCAAAGCGTTTTGTGATTTCTATGCCGAGCTTTACAACCTCCTCCCCCCCCCGAATCAGGCATCTACCCTCGAAATTAGGGAAGTGACGGATAGACTCCTATTTCCTAGATATATTATCACTCCCAGTCATTCCTAGTGACAAAGCTGCTGCCCTGACGACACCAGTTACTGAGACTGAAGTACGCGAGGTTCTCGCTTCGATCCCCGCGGAAAAAAGCCCAGGCCCCAACAGCTACCTTATTATCTACTATAAGACATTCAAGTATATTTTAATACCGCACTTCAGGGACCTCTGCAACCACCTCTTGACGGGAGGTGTTCTCCCTCCTCAAGCGCTGGAAGCAGACATCACCATAATACAAAAACCAAACAAAGATCCCACGTTATGTGGAAATTATAGACCAATCTCCCTCTTGAACACAGATATCAAGTGGTGGACAAAAATTCTCGCTACACAGCTTCAGTCGGTTCTCCCAGACATCGTCAATAGGGAACAGGTAGGATTCATACACGGTAGGCAGGGCAATGAGAATACGAAGTGCTTGCTGCACTTGATTGACTGGGCTACATTAAAAAATTGACCGCTAGCCCTTTTAAGCACCGACGCTGAGAAAGCCTTTGACAGGGTAAGCTGGCAATATATGTCCGCCGCCATGTTGAAGTTTGGCTTCCCCCCACAGTTTTTCAAGGCAGTGCTGACTCTTTACTCTGCCCCTTCTGCCAGAGTCAGGGTCAATGGTTCTCTCCCCCCCCCTTCTCAATTGCCAACTACACCAGACAGGGGTGCCCTCTATCCCCGGCACTGTTCATAATAGTAATGGAGACCCTTTTATGTAAAATCCGACAAAAACCTTGGCAACCAATGCCATGTCGCGGCGGCTTTTGTGAATGATTTACTTGTTCTGACCTCCAACCCCGTGACCTCCTTCCCTGAACTAGTGAAAATCTTCTAAGAATTCGGATTTTTATCCAATTTCAAAATTAACTATAGTAAATCACAAGCGCTAAATATTAAATGTCCGCAGAGCATGGTGTTGGAACTTCAACACACTACCCCATTCTCATGGGCGCCACACTCTATTCAATATCTTGGCGTTCACGTCTCAGCCAACCCAAATGATCTATTCAGCTTAAACTACGCCCCACTCCCGAAAGATATACGACAGTAAAGTTTCCATTCATCTCTTGGATGCATAGGAAAAACTATTTAAAGACTTACATTCCCCAAATTAATTTATCTTATACAAACGTTACCGATCTGACTGCCTAATTCCTACTTTATTGACATTAAAAGTTTATTCTCCTCTTTCATTTGGAGGAGTAAACAAGCTAGAGTGGCCTACCCGACCCTAACAAGGGAAAAGAGATTCGGTGGATTTGGGTTGCCAGATGTCCGCCTCTACTACAAGGCCACCCAATTGATTAGGGGTTTAGATGTACTAGCGAATAAGCCAGCGTTACTGTGCGCCCATCTGGAGGCCACCACCCTCGCTTATAGAGAAAAACTCGCCCTATGAGGGATTCGCCCCTGTCTGCATAACTCCACAAATATTTCTTATATGTGGAAAGTGGTACTAGCGGAATGGTCTAAGCTGTTTACCACTAATGAGCTGAGATTCCCACATACTCACCTCCCGCTATCTATACTACACGGGTACATCCACAGGGATGCACTGGAATCCTCAGGCATCTGGGCTCTCCTCCACAACCACTCCCTAGAAAGTATCAGAGACCAAAATGGGGAGCTAGATTGGTCCTCCATACTAGACATGCCATGAGCCTCTTACCTGCAGGTACTAAGTTTTCGCAATGACATTAGAAAACTAAAGCTACCTCCCCCCCTATGCACTCCTCTAACGTGGCTTGAAGCGGCAGGTGCCATATTCGATTTCGACGAAATTCGCGAATATTCGAATGAATATTCGTTTCATATTCGTCGAAATCGAATATTCGTCATTTTTCTAGTTATCGCGATTAAAATGCGATTTAAATAATCGCATATTGCGATTTGTACTTAAGGCTACTTTCCTATTGGTTTCATATCTAGAATTAGCGAGGATGACGAATATGACGAATGTATTCGTCATATTCCTCAAAACGAAGATAACGAAGTATTCTACATCTTCGTTTTAGCAACCTATTCGTCAACCTCGCTAATTCTAGCAATCAAACAGGAAGGTTGACTACAGAGACAGTTGTAGTTAAATTGCTATGCGATTTTTTTTTTTTTAATAAATAGAATACTTATAATAATATTATCATATCAAGTAATATAATTATTGTATTAAAAAAAAAAATCGCATAGCTAATTTAACACAGCTGTCTGGTAAGTCAACCTTCCTATTTGATGATGATTGCTAGAATTAGCGAAGTTGACGAATAGGTAGCTAAAACGAAGATGTAGAATACTTCGTTATCTCGCTTTGAGGAATATGACGAATACATTCGTCATATTCGTCATCCTCGCTAATTCTACCAAGCCAACCATAACTTCTGTGCTCATGGAGCGTCCCCATCACCATGGGAACGTCTCCATATACTAAAATGTACTGTCGGATTTGAGGAATTACGTTGAAATCGCAATGCGATTAATTCAAGTTATATTAATCGCATTGCGATTTCAACTTAGAGCTGGGTTTATAATGGGTCAGCTTGCTAGAATTAACGAGTTAACGAATATGGAATATAGCAGCAGTGCTAAGTTGAAATCGCAATGCGATTAATTTAACTTAAAGTATTCGCGATTGCGATTTCAACTTAGCACTGCTAGTGCATAGCCATATATTCCATATTCGTTAATTCTAGCCTATGTAAGATAAGCAGTGCTAAGTTGTAATCGCAATGCGATTAATATAACTTGAATTAATCGCATTGCGATTTCAACGTAATTCCTCAAATCCGACAGTACATTTTAGTATATAGAGATTTTCCCATGGAAGGGGACGCTCCATGAGCACGGAAGTCGGCAGAAGCGGCAACGGGCACTGACTGGAGCAGCCAGGAAGCCAGGAATCCTCATGACAGGTAAGAACTACTTTTGGGAAGTGGGAAAGAAAAAATATAACTAAAAAAAAAAAAAAACGAATATTCGAAATAGCGAATTTATAGCGCTATATTCGAAATATTCGCGAATTAGTGGTGCCGATATTCGCTAAAAAATTCGCTTCGAATATTCGCGCTCAACACTATTGAAGAGCAAGTGGGGACACCCCTCCTTGCTTAAAAAGCTTCTTCTAAAATGTACAGGCTCCTTCTCTCTGCCGCCCCCCGACTGTGTCCCATATCTCCGCATGGAAGACGGAGCTTTCGATTAAATTCTCTGCTCCTGAGAAAGCAGCCATACTAACCAATTCCCACAGTTTATTATTATTACGCTGCGTAATAATACAGGAAAACTCCTTCAAACTCACGACCAGGTGGTACAAAACACCAGTATTCCTGCATAATCTAAACCCAACTATATCGGACATGTGTTGGACATGAGGCACCAAGTCGGGTTCACTATCCCACATCTGGTGGAACTGCCACAAAATACGCCCCTTCATGCTTCATGTCGAAACTACTATTAACCAGGTATGCTCCCCCCAGCCCCCAATAGCACTAGATCCTAAACTTGTGCTACTCTGGTGCCCCAACCAATCCTTCACCCCGTCAAATGCTAATTTACCCACAATGCTACTCACAGCAGCCAGATTGTTTGTCCCGTTGAAATGGAAGTCAGACAAACCCCGTCATTAACAGAGTGGTTGGATAAAACTGACCAATTTTATCGCTTAGAAGAATTAGCGGCTCGGGAACTGGGAAACCGCCATACATTTCTGAAGGTCTGGCAGCCTTGGAAGCAGTACTATGGCTTTGCTTAACCCTCCGAGTCTCTCGATATTAATACAACCCCCTACATGTTGTCCTGTGTACTAGCCTTCTTGATGTTGCTCTGTCCACCTTTGTCTACGTCTCTGTGTTGGCCTTTAAGGCCAGTTTTCTGCAATACTTAGCATTTACCCAATTGTGGGTCTTCATAATCTGATTGTATTGCGACGTTATGCTGGTCTGTAATCTAAGAACAAATGTCTATGTAAGCCTTCACAATTTGGATTGTTTGACTATTCATGCACAGTTTGTGTATGTGAAGAGATATTTGTACTCCTTTGAAGTGCCTTACTTCTGGTTCTGAATAAAAAGAAAATTGGCAAAGAATATAACTACTATAATACTGCCCCTATGTACAAGAATATAACTACTATAATACTGGCTCCAATGTACAAGAATATAACTACTATAATACTGCCCCTATGTACAAGAATATAACTACAATAATACTGCCTCCTATGTACAAGAATATAACTACAATAATACTGCCTCCTATGTACAAGAATATAACTACTATAATACTGTCCCCCATCTGTAAGAATATAACTACTATAATACTGCCTTATATGTACAAGAATATAACTACTATAATACTGCACCTATGTACAAGAGCATAACTACTATAATACTGCTCCTATGTACAAGAGCATAACTACTATAATACTGCCCCTATGTACAAGAATATAACTACTATAATACTGCCTCCTATGTACAAGAATATAAATACTATAATACTGCTTCTATGTACAGGAATATATCTACTATAATACTTCTCCTATGTATAAGAATATATCTACTATAATACTGCTCCTATGTACAAAAATATATCTACTATAATACTGCTCCCTATGTACAAGAATATAACTGCTATAATACTGCTCTTATGTACAAGAATATAACTACTATAATACTGCCTCCTATGTACAAGAATATACCTAATATAATACTGCCCCCTATAGACAAGAATATAACTACTATAATACTGCTCCTATGTACAAGAATATAATTACTATAATACTGCTCCCTATGTGTTAGAATATAATTACTATAATATTGCTCCCTATGTATTAGAATAAAACTATTTTTATTATTAATTATGAATATAAATTAATTATATAGAACATGTATCTGAAGGAATAAGAGAATTTTCACATGCGAGAGCCATTTTGTTTTCCTGTGATTGTGCAGGAACAGAACAGTACAACCTAAGGGTTCATTCACATATCCGCATTCAGTCTAAATGGGGACGGAATAGATGCAGAGAGCACACAGTGTGCTCTCCGCATCTGCATTTCCGGAGAGCGTTGCGGAACTTCTGGTCTGTGGCTCCGGAAAAAAATAGAACATGTCCTATTCTTGTCCGCAGCTGTGGACAAGAATAGGCTGCTCTATGGGGGTGCAGGCCAGGGAGTTTGCGGATCCACAACACACTACGGACGTGTGAATGGACCCTTATTGTGTGATGTTATATTGAAATCTTTGTATGTGGCTGATGTCAGTGGGGAGAATGTATGAAATGTTTATGCCATATTTCTGGAGAAGAAAAGTCGCACAATTGGGCACAAGTCCTACTCTTGCACAAGTGGGTAGGAAAGTAAGTTTGGCTTACTAATTAGTTTTACTCCAGATTTATCCCTACTCAAATAAGTCACAAAGTAATATCAGAAGGGGGGTAGGGTTAAAACAAAGAGTAGCCTTTCAACACTAAACTGTAAAAGTATGAGGTTTAAAGATCGAAAGAATGCATCAAACAATGTAAACAGTATAACATTTCAGAAATTTATTGAAAAGTTTGAGAACTCTGACCCAAGCAAATATGACGGCTAATATTGCTCTCATGATACATCCTACATCCTCCTATTATATGTATTTTTAAAATTTACTAGAAACATTGTTTCAACTATTAGTAAAATAGAATAGCAGTAGAAATATTCCTTTTTGTCCTTCATGAATAGATCCAAAACATCACAATGCTAAAGTGTTACAAGAGAGAATCTGAAGATCTCCCGGCAGACAACTTGTTAACAGTTGTAAGAATATCCTTACATGAGGTAAATCTCAGTCCAAGGTCTGCAGGTTACTCACCCATTAGGAGGGTTTTCGGTCTGAATGTGGGTTCTGTTGACAGAACACAGATGAGGGAACATTTCCCAATAGGATAGAAAAACATGGAAACTGTCAGAGCTCTTGACAGGATGGATAAACCGCCCCCTACCCTGCCATATGTGAAACCCCAATGAAGAAATATAGATCTCTGGGCATGAATTACACTCACAAATCAAAATCACCGCATGTCCGCCCCTTGAGTATGGCAAAACAACCGGTGGTGTTCACTGTCTGAGAGAAATTAATGGGACCAGCCTTTTATCTGTATCGAAAAAATATTAATTTAGTCAAATGTGTTTCATGCGGCAATTGTTGCATTCTGGTTTATCAAAGCGACCTTACTTGGTTGTGTTTTTTTTTTTTTTTTCTTGTTTTTTTTCCCCCTTAGCTCTGTTTTGACTTATCAAAATATATTGCGGCTATTATTATTATTTTTTATTATTAATGCTACTACTACAACAACTTCTACTACTACAAGGACTATTATTGTTGTTAATAATATTAACAATAATAATAATTGTATTAATAATAATAATTAGTAGTAGTAGTAAACATAATTATAAAAAAAAATATTAAAACATAAATAGTATAGCAATAACATTATTTATGTACAAATATATATAAATATATTATTATTATTATTATTATAATTAGTAATAGTAGTAGAAGTATTTTATCAGTATTATTTTATAATTATTTTTTTTCTTATTTATATAGATTTTTATTTTATTTTTGTCTTATTTATTGACTTATTTAGTTATTTCTTATTTATTTTAACCTGTATTATAAACTTACTGGTTGTATTACAGGTTAGCCTTTAAGTAATGTATTTAATTTTATGGAACAAGTCCAGGAACCATATAGATGGAGGATGCAACGTGATAATCGAAAAAGTATATAAAGTTTTTACCTTTCTTGAAACTTTCCTGAGAATCCTAGATGATAAACAATGTCACCTAAATCCCAACAAATGCACCGCTATAAATGCCAAATTAACATATTCCAAACTATCACAATCTTATGAACTCGTCCCCACTTGGAACAACATTCATATTAATATTAATAAAGTCGACTTTTCTTCATAACACAGAATTTATCTGACACGAGCTTCCATTACTTTGAATATATCAGAAATGACATTTCAGCTCTGACTATTCAGATAAAGCCTATTCTAAAAAATATGAGTTTTTTAATAATGGACAATGTGACCGAAAACACAAACAATTTCATAAAAAGCCAAAAAAAAACACCTGAGATGAGCATGTTAGAGTAATAAGTTGACAAAAATGGAAAAACTTAAAAAATGATGCTACTTTTTGGCCAGAACACTGCTCCTCTGACTTCGACTCACAGTATTATGATGAATTATAATGCTGCGTGTTCCTGCCTGACCATGGCATTATGTGAGTACAGTTCAGCAGACCTGCGCTCAGGCAGGTAGGCACGGCATAAAAAAATCATTATAACTGAGATTATGAGCTCCATGGGAGAAAGTAAGTACTGATAATGATAAAGTACTGAATTCACGTCAGAGAAGCAATGTTCAGTTTGGAAAATACAGCCCGCAAAAGGAGGACAATCTCCCAGACTGAATATGCTTCTGTGAAATTGACCTTCAGTTTTGTTTTTTGGTTTTTTTTTTAGAAAAATTTTGGTTAATTTTTGGCTTGGTCAACAAACAATTCTCATCTATTCACAAGGTAGATGATAAATGTATGATCATTAGGGGAATGACTGCTGGGATCATGAGAATGAGGGTCCTCGAGTGTCCTTTATGAATGGTCCTATAATGCTCCTACAAGACCACTGCTCCATTCACTGTCTATAGCAGGGCTGGCCAACCTGCGGCTCTCCAGATGTTGTAAAACTACAACTCCCACCATGCCCTGCAGTAGGCTAATAGCTGTAGGAAGACTGGGTATGCTGGGAGTTGTAGTTTTGCAACAGCTGGAGAGCCGCAGGTTGACCAGCCCTGGTCTATAGGATTAAAATTAGCAATCTACACCAGTCCTATAGAAGTGAATACTGCAGTGGTTACACATTACCGCTACATTCACACAAGGAACTCAGGGACCCCAATTCTCATGAAGTATTAAGGGTCCAGAGGTTGTACTACTAGCAATTATCTGGATAGATGTTAAAGGGGTTGTCTCTTCAGCAAATGATTATACAAAGAACTTACTAATGTATTGTTATTAACTAACTTCTCATTTCCATGGTTCTGACCACCCTGTAATTCAGCACCAGTGGTCATGCTTGTACACTATAGAAAAAAACGCTCGCCTCTTTGGTGGCCGGGACACATAGGACAACGTTTTTTCCTATAGTGTGCAAGCACGGCCACCACTGATGGATTGCAGGGTGGTTGCAACCATGGGAACAAGCAGCGTATAATGTGATGGAAAAATGAATCCAGCCAGGAAAGGAGGCAATATGGACAATCACAATGCATTAGTAAGGGTGGATTCACATCAGCGTTATGAATTCCGTTATGGCTTTCAGTTATTAACATGGTCATTACGGAAAATAACGGAATCCATAAGACGGAAGTCAAAACGGGGAGCAGAACGGATCCATCCTGGTTTGTGTCCAGTCCTGCATAACGGAAATGGGACGGATCCGTCATACTGCCCATAGACTTGTAATATGACGGAATGCAAAACGGGTTGAATTTCTGACTTTTAGAATCGATTTCTAAAACCTTTTCTATCATTTTGTTAGTAGGGGAATTAAAATTAATCAAACAGGTCTCCGAATCTCATCTTCCTAAACATATCTGAGCGTGATATAGAAAAGGGGTGGGGTTGAGCTAGCTATAGTTACCCAAAATGTAGCAGGTTTTGAATAGGATTAGAGATTAACCACTTTCCTAGGCTCTTATCTGTAACCTGACATATAAAAGCATCTGGTTACATTGCGATCTGCCGGAGTCACGTGCCGCCGCAGATCGCTGTGACAGTGCTGTCATTAGACAGCTGTGGTCACAGGGAGGAGTGCCGTGACCTGCAGAAGCGGTCACGGAGTAATACACACTTGTAGCACTCTGCTACAAGCGTATATTACATTGAAGAAGCTAAAAGCCGGCAGGGAGCGCTTTTTCTTATGTAAGATCGCCACCTGCTGGCTTTCAAATGAAATGTCAGCCTGCAGGCTGGTTATTAAAGGGGTTTTGCATCACAGACAATGGGGGCATATCACTAGGATATTCCCCCATTGTCTGATAGGTGGGGATCCCACCTCTTGGACCCGCACCTGCACCGAGAACAAAGCGGGGAAAGTAGTGGAGGGCGCACTGCATATGTGCAGCCGCCCTCTATTCATTTCTATGGGGCATCTGAAAAGAGCCGAGCACTGGCTCGGCTATTTCTGTTGGCCCCATAGAAATGAATTTGAGCAGGGGCCGCGCATGTGCGATGCACTCTAATTAACTTGGGAGAAGCGCTTGGGGGTTGCTGGACCCTGGGAAACCCGGGGTCCTCCAGCCACAACTCTCCCTGCTTCATTTTCGTTGTAGGTGCGGGTCCCAGCGGTGGGACCCGCTCCTATCAGACAATAAGGGCATTTCCTAGTGATATGCCCCCATTGTATGTGATGGGAACACCCCTTAAACCTCTTCTGGCCTTGACTGTGGCAGAAAGGGGTTAATTCACTTAAAAGATATTTAAATAAATAATAAAAAAATATAATAAAAAAAAAACCTTTTAAAAATGTCCAAATTTCCCCAAGATGAATAACATAAAAAAAGTCACTTTAAAGGGGCTTGTAGCGTTTTGGCGCTGAACAAGATTTTTCGTACGGTGCTATAGAACCAGCAGTTCTTCCGGCAGGTCCAACCAGTAGATAAATTACATAAATAGCAATCCATTTTCAGGGTACAAGCGTATGGGAATGTTTTTAAAAATGTTTTGTCTTAAAACCTTTTGTAATCGAAAACAAATTGATAAGAAAGAAAGATATATATTTTTTAATAATTTTCACAGTTTTTTCTTAAATATATTTAATATTATATCCATCATCTAATGGCACAAAAGAAAGGTCTAAGGTGTTCTGAGAAAAATAATATCTAATAAATGTAGGCTTGCTGAGAAATTAATCAGTTATTTGCAGTTAGATAGACGCATTGCTACAACTGAAAAACTGGCCTGGTAAGGAAGGTGGATAAACACTCTGGCAATTAAGTGGTTAAAGTGTTTTTTCCATGTCAAAGTAATCCAGCAATTTGGGAGAGCAGAAAGGTATCCTCCATGGTTCCCTTGCTGCTTGCCAAATTCGGTCTGAGCAGTATATACTGGAGAGAACAGACACAGTCAGACTTGGAGTCCTTCTGCCTTAGGGTACTGAAGTCCTGGCTGTTATGGTACTCCGCAGCAGTGTACTTACCTGCGCTGCGGCCGCTCCTTTATGACGTCACAGGTCCCCGCGGCGCATAGATCAATGCGCCAGCCGGACCTGTGACATCAAGAAGGAGCTCCCCAGGGCCGCAGCGCAGGTACGTACACTGCTGCGGAGTACTTACCATAGCAGCCAGGACTTCAGTAGCGTCATGGCTGCCATGGTAAACGATCAGAGCCCCAGCTCACAATGGGGCCCCGATCGGGACTGCTGCTGCGCATGCGCAGAGCTAAACGTTGGATCCGGCGATGCGCCGAAACGATGTTTAGCTTAATTCCAGATCCGGATTAATGCACTATCAATGGGCAATAATTCCGGATGCGGCGTTACGGCAGGTCCTCAGGATTTTTGGACGGAGACAAATCCGCAGCATGCTGAAAAAAAAAAAAAAAAAGACATCCTGATGCATCCTGAACGGATTTCTCTCCATTCAAAATGCATTAGGATAATCCTGATCAGTTTCTTTCCGTCCAAGAGCCCCGACGACGGAACTCTACGCCAGAAAGTAAAAACGCAAGTGTGAAAGCAGCCGTAGATCAGTTCTCTGCTTGTAGGCCAGAAGTCCAGCTTTACTTATACTTCTAGTTATGTAACAAGTTATTAGACAAGTCAAACTAGTATAACCCACAGCTATAGTTATAGTGCCTGAATACATCATAACGGTCACACTGCACTTGCCCAACCTGTGAGGTATGTGAATCTTGAGGAACAGGATCTGGTAGAATGATCTTGTTTAACACATGGAGAACAGGATCTGACACAGTGATCTTATCTTAGAAAAACACATTTATCACAACCTACAGGATACAAGATACAGGGAAATTTCTTTGAGACAATCACTGACAATTGCATGGAAAATGAGTCTTTTAGGAGGATGGTCTTCTCAAATTAGAAGGTCATTCATTAGGCTTCATATATGGTGGAAATCTGTCACAGAAAATTTGGCCTGGATAAGGGTGTGGTCTTCTCAAAGAGGTGGTCTTTTGGAAGATTTAGCTCTATATTAAACATTGAAGAGGGCCTTACTGCTGAAACCCTTCAAAAATGGGGGTCCTCAGCCCCTGTTCCTCTTTACTGCACGACAGAATAACTGTGCTCAGTTGTTTCCATCAGACCTACAGACTGTGAATGGAGAGGCAAGTGCATGGTCGACCACACGCAACTCCTCCTCAATGTGGCCATGATATAAAGAAAAACAAGGGACTCAAGATCCCATGTATAGTGAATACTGGTGTCCCAAGATATCAATACAAATCAATAGGGATGTGCGAATTGACTTCGGATGAAACATCCGAAGTCGATTCGCATAAAACTTCGTACTAATTCTTTACGTAGCAGGAGCTCCGTACAGTTTTAGAATGTATTGGCTTCGATGTACCGAGGATATTGCTGAGACTTTGCGCAATAACTTCATAAATTAATTTGTACTGTAAAAAAACATTTCCCGAACATCGGAGCCAATACATTCTAATACTGCACGGAGCTCCTGCTACGTAAAGTATTATGTGGGGAGTCGCTCTGGTAGATAGCGGTGCAGGTGCAGTACCGAGGCAAAACAGGAGTCTCGAAGGTGCAATAAACAGTGTTTTATTCACACTTGCACAAGATAAACAAAATCAGTCTCTTGGTGTTACTTCACACACATAAGAAATCATGAGAAAAACAAGACAGTCCCATACAGGCTCCAGTCACCTGGGAGGTTTTAGGTGCAGGTTCACACCTGGCTGTCAGTCCAGCCGCAAGACAAGCGACGTCAGGTTTCCAGGCCGTCTGCAGTCCTCCTTGCTGGGCTCTTGCTTCCTGCCCAGAGAACTTCCAAACTCAAATGATTCCCCAGCCTAACAGCAGCTCCAGGATAATCACCCCACCTGCTGGTGCTGGCTGTCTTATAAAGGCCCGGCAAAGTCCGGCCTGGACCGTGGGGAGTAGGCACCCACCCAACTCTTTGCCTACTCCCAGTAAGAGCCGGCCCGGATTGGCTTTGCAGCCAAACTAAATTTCAAGGTGTCAAGCAGCACTAGCTGCTGCTGACACAGGAAAACCCGGCTCTTACCTCACCGAGGCCAGGAACCTCGGTGACACGTACCTGCCATCGACCACGGTACCTTGCACCTTACCACAATTAGAACAAAGTTTTATGCGAATTGACTTTGGATATTTCATCCAAAGTTGATTCGCTCATTCCTACAAATCAACACCCCTTTAAAAAAAAAATAATAATAATAATTCTAAGACAACTGCGACAGTCTACGACATTCATTTTCATACAGTTGAAGGTAAATTGCTTTATTACTTTCAGACAAAATTATCTCCTTATTTATGGGTTGTGTTCCTTAAAATGACTCAAGAAAATGTACAAAGTCCTTCCAATCATTCCCCAAATTGTTTGCTCTCCCAACTCAGATTTTGTAATAGTTTCTTAATTGCTTGTTTTTCATACTGATCGATTAGGTTCGGCCTATTTATCATCCTATTTTTCAAGTACTGAAAACTAAAAAAAGACATTAAACGACTCTTCCGCCCGGAAAGTAATTACATTCAGAGCAGTGAGGAACTTCTTATTCCAAAATGTTAAGGTTCTCCAATTTTGTAATAAAACGGTGGATATGCCCACTATACTTCTTATGATACTACTGACCTCATCCTCCGAGGGATAGAAGACCAGTCATTAAAATCAGAGACTTAATCACTAAGTAAAAATAAGAAAATTTGTGAACTGCTTACTGTCGAAGTTTCGTGGATCAGCAGCTCAGAAACACAGTCACCTCCATCAATATCATATCCTTTACCAGGTTTCTACCCTGGGATATGGACAGGAGGTACTATGGACAGAACCAGAACTATTTCTGTCCCGGCGCATGCGCAAACTCCAGAATCCACCTCACCTAAGCATGTGCCATGGCATTGAAAAGTTCTGGTCTTATCCACTGTGGAGGTAACATCCTGTTCATAGCCCAAAAAGAAAACCTGGTAAAAGACATGAAATCGGTGGAAGTTAAATTTGCAGAAGAGGAGCATCACACGACTGGGTTCCTGATCTACACAAATTATAAACAGTATATATTAAAAACCTTCTTCTACAGGAAAGTTATGTATGATTACAGTGGGTTTGTAGGGCATGCTCTGTCCCAGAAAGCCCCTCTGATGAGTAGATGGCATTGGAAATTTATTATATTTGATGGAGTTTCTCACATTGGGGCAGAGGTACTAATCCTATAACGTAGATGGCGTAAACCTGGTGTATGCAGGCTCGGACTGGCCCACAGGGGAACAGGTGAAACCCCCAGTGGGCCCCTGAGCAAGATGAGCCCCTAGTCCTCTACCCCCTGCTCAAGTGGCACATGTCACAGTAGACTGAAATATAGATAAACTGGCTGAGATGTTATACAGTACATTGCGTATGTCCATATAAAAAAAAAAAAAAACGGGTAGTGCGGGCAGGTAGTATAGGCATGTAGCTTCAAAGTGGGTCCCATAATGAAATTTACTGGTGCGTCCTGGGTACCCCAGTCCGACACTGGGTGTATGGTAAGTCACTTTTTAACATTACACCAACTACTGGTTGGCTAACTCTTCACTTTGATTGACAGGGCCAGGCAGTGAAAATGTGATCACACCTGACCCTGCCATAGTGCAGAGGGTTCGGTAGTTGCAGAGAGAGCTGAGCCTCCATGTGTAACGGCAACGTCCTTGTTGCTCCTAGAGACTTATTTTCACATATTAAAACAACATTGTTCTCAGCAGTGAGGACACATATGAGCATAGTACTAAACCAACACACAAGTCTTCAGCTGACAAGTCCACATGCAACAGATCAGTCAGTTTCATAGGTCCAAATGTGCTGACAGATGCCTTTTTAAATAGTTAGATGGAACCACTACATTCCTACGGCATTAACCCATCAGTGCAATTTTTTTTTTTTTTTTCAGTAGTACATCACCTCTTAGGGTAAGTACACACTTGCATTAAATGGATCTAGAACAGCCTGCTAGAGTTCACCGGATCCAATCTAGTCAGATACTGTTGTTCACCACCAGAACCAATCGACTATAGGAGGATCTGGACGCTTTCTGGCGACAGTGTGGCTTTCAGCTGGACAAGAACCATTACATGTCCGGCCAAAAACCAGCACATGCCAGATAATTTCTGGATCCCCCTCGGATGATCTGGCAGTGAACGGTATCCGGCGTGGTCAGATCCAATAAACACCAGCAGGTTGTCCTCTGCTCGAACAGTCTATCTGATCCATTTACCTGTAGTGTGAACCTACTCTCAGCCTTTTCCACTTCTAGGACACATTCACTGTGCCCAATGACAAAGTCAACCCAAATTGACCTTTTCTACGCAGACATGTTTTGATATGTGACCGCCTTTTCAAACTGACCTATATCTGGCTGCTACAGCTGGATTCTTCCATGTTCTGATGCGGCTTGTAATTGAATCTGCTGCCCTAATACCATGTAGGGTTACATATCTGATGTCATCTATCCCTCTGTTATCTTAAGACAGGCCCAGTAGGTGGTCGGCGCTGACTTGGTTCTAATAGTCATATTCTTTCTCTAGACACTGTTTGTCCATGGCTCTCTGCATGATTCTCCATTCACACACCAGTGTGCCTTTGTCTGCAGTGAATGACTACCTAGAGTATTGCAGAATCCAAGACAATGAAGCTCAGCTGAATTGCAACCGGCCTCCCGCTAGACATTTCAATAGCTGATTGTGATGATATTCCCCCCACTTTGTGTGAATACTCAGTGTACACAGGGTGAAAGACAGAAATACGCTTGAACAATATACCGATGCCGCTACAAACAGGTATATTACGTGAGGCATCTCATTCTCAGTAATTTCCTGGCATGCTCATTTATTCATCCTTTCCTTCTGTTTAGGCCTCATGCACAGGACCGTTGAAGATCCATTGCAGATCCGCAAAACACGGATGGCGTCCGTGTACGTTCCGCAATTTGCGGAACGCCACGGACAGCCATTAATATAACTGCCTATTCTTGTCCGCAAAATGGACAAGAATAGGACATGTTATATTTTTCTCGCGGGGCGACGGAACGGAGCAAAGGATGCGGACAGCACATGGAGCGCTGTCCGCATCTTTTGCGGCCCCATTAAAGTGAATAGGTCCGCACCCGAGCCGCAAAATATGCGGCTCGGATGCAGAACCAAACAACGTTCGTGTGCATGAGGCCTTAATGTCTCAAATACCTGAAGAAAGGAACATACATATTCTGGATGTCTCTGCAGTCCATCATGGAAGTCTTTCTGAAATGTTTTTTGCTATCCAAAAACAAAAAATCATGAGATCATGAGAATGATCATGGACAAAATGCCCAAGAGTTATAACTATTGGGCAGTGCAATTGTCAAGTGGTCCAAAGGCCCCCCTACCACATTAGGCCAGTGAGACATGCTCCATGTGTGAGCATTAATTCCCCTAGTGAACTCTGCCTTTTTGACTATACCGCACAGCATTATAATGATTTATAATGCTGTGTGTCCCATCCCAACCTCCGCTATAATGATTTGTACTGATGGCATAATGTGAGTACAAATCACTACAGATGGTGTCAGATGCAGACGCACAGTATTATGCATCAATATGGTGCTTTGCAGTCCGGTCAAAGGAGGACTACAGGACCTCATGCCATCACACAGAGCTTGTATCACAAACCTAACACACTCATCTTAAACTGGCCTAAGACACAAATATTATTAACAGGAACCCTTAAGAAAGTGAAATAAATGGGGAGATACAAGTTAACAAACACAAAGATGCAGCTTCACCCTGAGGGAGCTAAGACAAATGCAAGCATGCTTTTTTTATCATTTTAAATTGTATTACTTCTATATTTATTGTACTCATAAAGTTGTAATTGTTGGTGCACATACTGACAGTGTAGTTTAAGGACCCATCTGAGTGAGTTCGCTTTGTTGTTGCAGGTGGGCTTACACAAATTGATCAATATGTGGGTTACGAACTACAAGTTTCTAAGTGGAGTAAATAAAGAAGTAACTGATTATAAAGTCAATATAAAATAATAAAAAAATGACATATTAAAAGGCTATATACCCTTCAAGGACATTTTTATGATTGCATTTTACTCATTTTGGGATAAAAATCAATTTTTCAATTGGTCTTGACTCTTTATTAAAAAAAAAAAATTCTGCTGATTTTGTCAGGCAGGGTTAAAGGGGATGTCACATAAAAAGAGTCTTTCAAACCAGCACTTGTATCTGAATACTTTTGTAATTGCATGTAATTAAAAGTTTAGAAAAGCTATTCAATAAAATCTATCTGCATAGCGCCACCTGATGTTTTTTTTTTTTCTTATTTTTTTGACCTGCTCACTGAGATGGCCGCACATGCTCAGTTTCATCCTTCAACTGCCTCCTGAGCTGTGATAGGGAGAGCTGAGACACGCCCCCTTAGCTGCAGCAGAAAAGACACTCCCCTTGAGCTGTCAGCTTGATATAAATTGATCCATGTGAGGCACAGGACTGTTTCTAGCTTTTTTAGATATTGTTATGTACTATATGATGTCTGATTTTATTTTTAATTTTTTTTTTATTATTCATAGGATAACCTTTTTAAGTTTCAGCCTATCTGCTTAGAATTTTGCTTTCCATTTCATATTGAACTATCATAGCCTTGAACTCCTAACAGCTCATATACATTATAGCTCATTATAGCTAAATTCTTATCAAACTGATAACAGTATGGCTTATACGTGTGTTTGTGAGCTGTCAGACGTTCAGAGATAAGGGCTATATATCCAGCCAACAAAGCAGCAACCCTACAGTTTAGTGTAAAACTAAAAGCAGGATATTCTGTAGACAGGCTGAAAGTTAACCCTGCCGGACAAAAACAGTTGAAAATTTTTCTAAATAAATATAATGCAATCATTAGAAATAGCCCTCAAAGGTGTTCATGGCCTTTAAGATATAGCATATATATTTTAGTACTTGGAGGTTACTGATGGATCTTTGTATTTATTTGTTGCTGTCAGCAAAAAGGACTATGGTTGATCTATACAGTGGCCTCACCTTCCATCACTGCCTATAGACAATGCACTGCAATAGGCAGCCCATACTACAAAACTGTGACCTGTGCCAGTTCTACCTCTAACTCTACTATGAAATTTATCAACATTATACAGAAAATGTATGATAGTAATGCTAGATTCTGAAGCTTACTTTCTATCTGCTTAAAATATTCATGGTAAACCTCCCAGTATTTGTACAGTATATGGTAGGACAAGATTACGTGTTGCAAATAACTGACCTTCTAAAGTAACAATAGTTACCATGGAAACATCGTGTTACACAATTGCAGGTGCTTTCAGACCAAATATTCAAAATGAATCTACCCAGTGTTAGGAACAGCAGGGGGTCAAGAATAGAAATTCCTTTAAAGGAAATGCTGGTAAAAAATAGCTTTTGGCCTAACTGATAAGTAGAAAGTGAAGAAAGTCTCTAACTTGTTGCCATGGAGGACATTATGGCACTAGCTCTGTTTTCCGCAACGCTGCAGAAGCCATCCAAAATGTAAGCTTACTGAGTGACATACTGTCATTGAGTTCCAAAAAAAACCCAGCAGACAAATTTTCTCAACTTACAGTCAACTCCTTTATTATGTTCTGCGATTTGGGTTTTAAACATACTTGGCAACTCTCTTTAAATGTCCAGGTGGCTTCTAGAAAAGGGGAGACCTCCCTGACCCCCGAAAGAGATGTTATATGTCCTATATTATCCAAAACCAGTCTGGGATTACATAGCAACCTAGCACACAAAACCCACCAGCCCACATATGATATTGCGTAAAAAATAGTTGTTCATGATGCATGTTGCAAATTTTGCTTTACTTTGCAATAAAAGTAGAAGACATGAATGTCTAATCACATTATATTCTCACCTTCCCTCTTCCACTGGCAGTAAAATCAACCCCTGACCATCCCACCCCCACTAGCAGCAGCCTTATCGCCATATATATTTCTCACCTCTCTTGCAGGACACAAACTATGAGGCTGGAGTTGGAGGGAGAGTGCCTCTCCTGCTGTTCTCCTCCTCCCTCCATACTCTCAGGGGTTGAAGAACCTTTTGATTACCACAGCCATGTTCTACAAACTTCTTAACCTCAGAACTGCACCATTATTAGTGCAATTCCTGTAGTCTCAAGGGCTTACGTGTCACTTAGGAAGAGAACAAAACAGACCTTACCTCCACCCACACCACTAAGTCTAAATACTTGGATGATCCACTGTAAATGGCGGCCCCCAACTGAGTGATGGTCCCTCACCTAAATGCATCGAGCCTACTTAGCAGAGATAAATGAGGAAGCCAGATAGACTGAGTCAAAATCATAGAATAATGATAACTACAGAAGAAACAAATGCAGAGTAATATACCAAGCAGGGTGAAAACCAGGAGGAAACGTCAGAGGCAAAATCAGCCTTCAGAGGTGAAGTCACCAACAGACAGAAGGTCAGGAATCCACATAACACAATCTAGGCATGTGAGGCAAGAAGACCAATCACAGGCAACTGTGGCCAGAAGTTGTCTCTTTAAATATCCAGCTGACTGGAAGCACATGTGCTAAGTCTGATGGGTCTGGCTTCCCTGCTCCCCTCTAGACCGATCAGCCCCCTGTCAGCTGGGCTTGTCACAGTAATGGACTGATGCTGGTGGTACAGCATAATTGAGGCTGGAATCACCACAGGACAGGTCAGTATATGACATTAAGGACCTGTGATGATGTCATCATAGGTCCTTGAGCCACCTAGCTTCAAAACTGCATTGATGCTGTAGAGTTTGCATCATCCGTGCAATTCCTGTCTAATGTCAGATGGCCCACGGACAGACCGGCAGCACAGATTACTAGTCTTGGTCTGTGCCTGATCAACATTCCTGTTGCCCTGTAACACAGCAGAGGCAGCAGAATATCTTGATTGTCTCAGCTCCGCATTCAGTAGATATCCAGAAGCAAGGAACAGTGTAATAGCATGATCCATAATGGGCCAGAAAATAGGAGAATCAGATTGGTGCATGGTGGATGCTGGGCAGGAGTGAGAAGTGACCAAGGGATACTTCTGAAGGGTGAGAGAGATTAGGAAGTGGAAGAAAGTAGGCCGAGCGATCACAGATATATATATAGTCACATTTTAAGCACAAAAGTGTTCCCAGAGTAATTAATCACTTATGGTTCAGCAACCTGTTGTCTACCCCGCTACATTATGGGACCAGGAGAAAAGGAGCACGAGCAGACGGAAGTGTTTGGAGAAATAGTGCACAAGTTGAGAGGGAGTCAATTATTGTATTCAAGGGACTGGTTTATAAAATAACAGTGGCTTAAACACAAAGGGGGACCTTTATCAAACTGATGTAAAGTAGATCTAGCTTAGGGTACTTTCACACTTGTATTAAACTTTTCTGGTATTGAGTTCCATCCTAGGAGCTTAATACCGGAAAAAAACTGATCAGCTTTATCCTAATGCATTCTGAATGGAGAGTAATCCGCTCAGTATGCATCAGGATGTCTTCAGTTCAGTCACTGTACGTTTTATGGATGGAGAAAATACCGCAGCATGCCGAACATTTACCATTGAAATACATTAATGCCGGATCCGACCCCAAGTGTTCCAGAAAAACTGATCCGGCTTTGCGCAGACCTTTAAAAATGTGAGAAAGATAAATATTGAATTTGTTTTTCCGGATGACAACCGGAGAGACGGATCTGGAATTGCAATGCACTTGTGAGATGGATCCGCATCCGGATCTACAAATGGTATCCGTTGGCATACCGATTGCCGGATCCGGCAGGCAGTTCCGGCGACGGAACTGCTGCTGGAATCCAGCAACGCAAGTGTGAAAGTACCCTTAGTAGTCCATAACAACCAATCAGCAACTAAGCCAGTTCTACTTTATAACAGTTTGATAAATCTCGCCCAACATTTTTTGTGGTCCATTTCACGCACTGCAGTCATGTCACCCCTGAAGACAATTTTAGAAAATTGCCAAGTATGACTTTTTAAATAAATGTTGGAATGTTACAATCATAATCAGCTCTCTTTTAAGGGGCAACCTGCTCTACCCCACAAAAAAAAATTTGGATATGATATGTATCTGTTTCTGAAAAGCTGTGTGACAACCAACATGGTTGCAATTAGTGTTGAGTGAATCGAAGTTAACAAACTGGACTTTGATCCAAATTTCCTCGCACTTTGTGTTAACTGATCAATTTTTCTTGAAATGGCGGTAAAAAAAAACCTTATCCATTTGATCATGGAGAGGCTATCATGGCCATCTTAATAGAAGAAAACACAGCAACTCTCGTGCCCTCTGACGTGTGATGGCCGGGCGTGGTGACGTCAGTGCACTGAAAATTTGGCACATTTTCTTCTATCAATCTGGTCGCGATGGCCTCTCTGCGATCAAATGGTTGAGGTGAGTATGTACTTTTTTTAACCTCTGATTAACCCCTGAAAGGCCTCAATGTGACTCTCAGATGCCTCAATCAGCGCAGCATCAGAGGGGTTCAATGATGGGTGGGTGGCGTGATCGTTACACCCCATCATTGCACTTGCTACATGCAATACGATTCATGACGAAAAACTTTGTGACAAATAAAATTTCTTGTTGAAGTTCGTTAAAGCAACTGAATCAAATTTTTTTAAACTTCACTCATTGCTAACTGCAATTACATATCCCACATAGGTTTTGAACAAGTATTCCCAGAGTTCTTGACAGAATGACATATTTTTTAGGTGGGAATGGGGTAGAGTCCACAGCCACAGGATATCAGAATATCTCTCATTACTTAAAAGGTCAGCAAATATTAAAAGAACAACACCTGACAGGTACCGCTCACTACCTAAGCAACTGATGATACAAAAAGTAGATCAAGAAAACAGCACCTTCCGTGCGCGGCTGATTCGGCATTTGCTGAAAGGTGAGCGTTAAGACGCTTTGTCATGAAATCAGTGCAAGCCATTAACTTCTGTGAAATATTTTATGTCCCCAAAATGCAGTGAAAGGGATTTGTTTCAGTTTTTAT
The DNA here is from genome assembly GCA_033119425.1 of Bufotes viridis. Classification (NCBI taxonomy): domain Eukaryota; kingdom Metazoa; phylum Chordata; class Amphibia; order Anura; family Bufonidae; genus Bufotes; species Bufotes viridis. The sequence continues at coordinate 36,776 of JAKVIS010000533.1, read as the reverse complement.
CTCCAGATGTATTATTAACGTGGGTGTAACCGAAAAAAAACACTAGAAAGGTATTGTGAGCGAGAGATGAAAGGGGACTGTCACACTCGCTCAAGAAATAAAGCAAGGATCATTGATCAGGTTGTTAGAACTCAGGCTCCTTTTTACCCAGCGCAGCAAAAGCAATGCAATTATATAAGAAGTAATTGGGATGTATAAAGATGGATCAGGGCAGCCTCTGAAAAAAGGCTGCGGCTGATACAACAAAGGAAAAAAGAAGCTTATCCGATGAATTGTATGATGGTCCACTACCCTGCCACTTGAGTCTCCTTAAAGGGGGTCATTCAATAATTTTTATCCACTGTATTAGGAACAATAATACTAATTATTATTTATAGTCGCTTCATCTATATACTTAGTTGTGTCCTATATACCCACCTTAATGTCTCTTATACCACCTCGCCAAACACCCTGTCCTTTTCCATTGTTTGCCTCTTATTTTTCTATGTTTCCATATTATTATTGTGGTCAAGATTAACGCATATTTTGACCCTGTTTCCCTTATTCCTAAAATGTACTGGAAATATTATTAATTTACTTAATTCATGTTTTTCAATTATTTTACATCTTTTGTACCATGCTGTCATTCATATCTTTGTTTTTCTATTGTGCTTATATTATAATGAATTCTAATGTACTGTATGTTTTTTTTATCTTTACACTTATAGCTTGAAAAAGGGCTCCACATTTGGGCCCGAAACGTCGCAATGCAATAAACGTAACAAGTAAAATGCACCATTGGTGAATAAAGATTAAAGGTTCAAATCATATGTTATCCCTGGTGTGCTGTCTCTAAACCTATTTGGAAAATAACCTACAAGACTTCTATGGTGGAAGAAGTCCATTTGGGACGTGCACCCATAAAAGCCCTTGTGAGATGAGTGCTGGGTTCCTATTGTGAATAAAATATTTATTTATATGGCGCCACCATATTCTGCAACGCTTTACAATTCAGAGGGTTCATGTACAAAACAAAAGACATCACAACGTAACTGCCTAATATACAACTGAAATAGAAAATTAAAAGTTAAGAGAGGGGGTTGCAAAGAACATCTGTTACTCTGGAGGACCTTTCCTGTCCTGTATTACAAAGACAACCCATTGAGGTGTATGAACACTGTGTAATGCCTCATTTCCCCTGTGGTGGCACTGTAGGGAAATCAAACATTTCCAGACAGATTTCCTCACAGATCACAGCTGATCTAGTTGTAGTATAACCAGAAACCTTGCATTAAACTTGTTTATCATATGCACCAGGTTGGGGATTTGGCTCCAATAAGCGACTCTGTATTGATCAGGGTATTTGGTTGGGGGCATCATATTGAGAGATGCCGCAGGTGAAGCAAACACTTCTGCTAGCATCTGTAAGGCCTCATGCACACGAACATATTTTCTTTCCGTGTCTGTTTTGTTTTACTTATTTTTTTTGCAGACCATATACAGAACCATTCATTTCAATGGGTACACCAAAAAAACGGAATTTAGTCCGTGTGCATTCTGTTTCCATATGTCTGTATTTCCGTTCCGCAAAAAAATAGAACATGTCCTATTATTGTCTGCATTACGGACACGGATAGGACTGTTCTATTAGGGGTAAGCTGTTCCCTTCCGTAAAATACGGAATGCACATCGATGTCATCAGTAGTTTTGCAGACCGCAAAATACATACAGTCCTGTGCATGATGTACATTTTTTCTCTCTATGCTGGTAGTTTCCATTGGCCTTCAATCATTTATGCCATTGTGCTTCTTTTCTACTGGTCCCCTGATGAACCGGATTATGGAACAGGGGAAATGCATTGGGACCTTTTTAAAAAAATTGGAGCCCACATACTACATAGGATATTCGACTGATAAATTGGCATCAACTACGATTTGAAACTACTGGACTGGTAGGGAATGTTTGTATACGGCACAGCCACAGATAAGTGGAGCCGCCCCTTCCGGGACGATTACTCTGCTTTTAGGCAGGGACAGTATAGTTGTTTAGGAAAAGATTCCTTGATGCCTAAAAGCGGACTTTTGCATATTCAAGACCCACTCTTGAGCACCTGGAGGATCCTGAACCAAAAGCCTCATGCAAAAAGCATTGAAGCCCCAGCAGAAAATATCTATGTGACCCTCATCTGGCAACTGAGGTCCGTCATATTGTGATTAACCACATTAGTGATGATCATTGATATTCAAACATCACAGAGTTTACTTGTATGTCCCATATGCTGACCTCCATTTTATATATATATATATATATATATATATATATATCATATATATATATTTATGTGGATATATATATATATATTTTTTATGGGATATATATATATATATATATATATATATATATAGTAGTATTTATTATTTTTTATTTTTTAATATTATGAATAAATGAGTTTTCAGGGAAATATTTCCTTCTCGGTGAACTTTATCTATATATTTACCTATTTTCACATGTGTTGTTACCATTGATAGTAGTTTCTTTCTAGTGTAATGTCTCCAGCTTCCACTCCCCTTCCCCTCTCACAGCATAACTCTCACAAAGTCACAGCAAGAGAAAATGTAGTTTCATCCCTTAAAGGGGTTGTCCTATCTCAGACAATGGGGACATATCACCACTGGGACCCGTACCTATATCAAGAACGGAGCCCCGAAAGTGAAGGAGGGCGCGCTATGCATGCACAGCTACCCTCCATGCATTTTCTATGGGGCCGGAGAATATAGCCGAGCAGTGGCTCGGCTATTTCCGTTGGCCCCATAGAAATGAATGGGAGCATGGGCCGCACATGCGTGGTGTGCTCCCATTCACTTCTATGGGAGAGGCGGGGAGCAGCGCTTGGTGGTGGACGGACCACAGGAAATCAGGGGTCCTCCAGCCACAGCTCTTCTCGCTTTGTTCTTGATATAGGTGCAGGACTCTGCACCTATCAGACAATGGGGGCAACCATTGTCTGAGATGGGAATACCCCTTTAAGTTCCTCTCTAGGGTTTACAGTTGTAAACTAGATGGATTTTCTGGTGACTGAGAAGGTTTCTGAACATTTACATAGAGCTTGTAGGCGTGGTAAGGGGGACTACAAGCTAAAGCGGACAGATAAATGTCTTTCCATACAAACTGTGTACAGGCAGCTAATAAGTGAGGTAGATGCCACCTTTACTGGATGATGCACATTAGAAACAGAGATGAGTGAATTTCTTAAAATTTGATTGTGGTCCGATTTGGTCCTAAATTACAAAGACCCCCATTGATTTCATGGAGCACTGTGTAATAAATCATTTTCCGAGTGATAGCACTGCAGGGCAATGGAGCACTTCCTGGCAGGCTCGCCATCATCCTGTGATCAACTGATTTTATGGAGATATTTCTGACTCTGACAAACTCTTAAACTCTTTCACTTAAGACGCAATATGGCTACCTACAGTAATAAGGCTAGGGTCACACTAGTGATCACAACGGATCAGAGGCGTAGCTATAGTGTGTTCAGAGGTACCAGTCGCTACCGGGCCCAGGAGCCTGAGGGGCCCCAAAGACCGTATTATAGAAAGTGTATGCAGGTCAAGTTACACCTCTGGCTGGAGGGAAGGGGTTAGGTCAAGAATTTGGCATGGGGGGGTGCCATTTTAATTTTTGCCTCAGGCATCACGAAGGTTCTGTGCTTCTCTCCCCCTGGCCACTTAAGAAAGGGGGACCCAAGCTGAAGTCTTGCACCAGGGCCCATGAGCCTTTAGCTAAGCCTCTGCAACTGATCCTATACACTTCTATGATGCCAAGGTGGCTGACGATAGCTACAGATTTTATGTCTTTATCTTATTGGTCAGAATCAATTATAATCCGTTTACTATTTATGGTCGAGTTCAGTGGGTGAAGCAAAGTCCCGAAGCAACCTGAACAGTCGAGCAAAATAATGTGCACCTATAGAAATGCACACGACAGTCTTTCTTTACAACCTGCTAGATATCATGTAACAATAAGAAGTCATTACGGACTAATCTTCTCAGCTTTGTTGCATCCACCCCTCCTTTCCACTCCCTGCTGTCAAATAATTAATCACCAGGAAAAAAAATACTTTATAAAATCAAATAAATGCTGTAAAACATCTTTGAGATAAAGTGTCAGAAAAGATGTTTAACTAATTGTGTGATGTGCATCAGTTGCATTCCTTATTAATCTGTGACTACAGACCTCCTGCAGAGGCTCAGTTTTTATGTTCAAGGAGATTAAAGCTGCTGAACCTTTCCGGATGATGAAAGTGATGATGTCAGAGAAGCCGAGCATGGAAAAATATTCCGTAAACGCAAGGGCTCTAATCAAAAATAACTGGTACAGGACTCAAGCTGCCGATTTGGAAAGGTACTCAAAGAGCTAAACTCTATCGATCTACAGCACTAAGCCTCTGCTCACTGAGCATTTCATTTCAACCCATGTCGATGTAGATTACACGTCTGTGTGCATGATTTTAGGCACCTGTTTTCAATAAGTATGGTCGAAACTCGAAACTCTTGAATTTAATGATTAGGATGAAAATGCACACAAATTAGGCCATAAATAAAGATATGATGTGTTTACAGTTTCAGACCTCCCAACTTTTTGACGTTCGAAGAGGGACACTTATGGTTCATTGTGTAAAAGATCCATTTTTCCTGCATATTTATACATTTCACTAGTTGTCTCTTACAAAATAGGGCAAAAATTATCTGAACATAGACATTTGTAAAACTCAGATTGCATTGAATACTGAAATAATATACAAGGCGAGCTCTAATATTTAGATAGGAACCAGACAAACACTTTCTGGATCAATATAGTAAATGCAGTATGAAAACCTATACCTTAAATCAAAAAGAGGGGCCTTTATGGAGCAAAGAGGGACAGTTTATGGATCAAAAAGAGGGACAGAGGGACTTGGGAGGTCTGCAGTTTGTGTGTCTTTCTAAGAAAAAATAAAATAAAATGTAAAGGCAGCACAATACGTTCATCAATTGGGCACGGGCCTCCGGTCAGCCTAATCTACCAACAATGCAAATAGTTAAACAAAAAATAGGCCTATACTATAGACACCCGTACACAATAACGGATTTTTAAGAAAACAACTGTGGGCAGTTGTGACTTTGGGCAGATATCATATACAACAATTATCCGTCGGCCATAATTAAAGTCGTAATTGCACTGCTGAATTCCGGTGATGTTTCATTAAGTACTTTTCTTGGACTTCAATCTTCTTCTTTTCTAAAGTCACAGAAGTCTCATTGCAATTACCAGGCCATTACAGACAGCAGGAGGTGCCCGTTCTATTAATACAAATGATTAATCTTGTAATCTCGTCTGCATGATGGAGTGACAGTAAAAATAGACCATTAGCGCAAATGAAATAATCTTGTTTTGAGTCACTTCACCTTTAATCGGAACAAGCTTCACAGCGTGGGGGGGGAGCGATGTTTAAGACATATCCAAAGCACTTTCACAGTATTCTTAAAGCATCATTCACATTTTTGTTTTTCACTGACGTGTGCTGTAGCATTTTCTGAGGACAGGGCACATACCCATTGATTTAAATATGTCTGTTCATATTTACTGACTGTGGGTCAGTAAAAAAAAAAATCACGGGGACATGCACTAGTTTGATCAGTGATGCAGCCCAAGCATGCCCATGAAAGTCTATGAGCCTGTGAAAATCACCAACACACATCCGTGTTGTGTCCGTGTTGCATCTGTTTTTCACTGAAGACTAATAGGAAATTCTTTGGAAATTAATTTTCAGCTGAGCAATGTCAGTGAGTTACGGATGACACACAGATGGTAAAAACAGACACAATGACCAACCACAGATCCTTCAAGGACAGCCTCACGGATGAAACGCGTACACTTTTTTTTCACGGACATGACATTGACATGGAAATGTGAAGGGGGCCTAAATGTGCAGCTCTTATACTAACCAAGTCGATCAGCACAGATACAGGAAGAATGTTGGTGAAGGTTCACAGTTTGGGGAGACGCCTCCTATAAAGGATTAGGTCTACTTTGTTCCCAAGTTTATGATGGTCTTGTCTCGCTACAAAATGCTTGTTAATTCTTTTTATTTTTTTGAGAACACTCCCCTGAGGAACCAGTTTGTGTAATAGTTGTTAGACTCTGACTACAAGCAACATTAAATCTGTAGAATAGTATATCCAGGGACCTGCATGGAATGAAGGGGGTCAATACTGAAAATTAAAGAAGTTTACACAGACCCAGATACAGATGACCTTTTCTCAAAATAGGTCATCAATATCTGATCAGTGGGGGTCCGACTTCCCTCACCGCCACCAATCAGCTTTTTGTGGAGGTTGTGGCACTCCAGTGACCACCGCAGCCTCCTTGCAGCTTACCGAACAAAGCACCATTGATTGGATAGCTGCTGTGCTCGGCATTGCAGGTCAGATCCATTCACTTGAATAGGACTGAGCTACACACGCCACGTGATCAATGAATGTGACTTCATCGGCCTAGCAAGAGGCTGAGTCATTAGCTGTGTGTCCCACTAATTACTCTTGTAAGCCACAGAATACTTCACATCTGAAGTCCAAGAAGTTCTTCTCTGTCAGGTGAATTTCTAATTTTTAGGGCCTGTACTCCTGTGGCCTGAAATTCATTTTTTCTAGGCTCCAGCAGGGCAAATTTTTGAGATTTTCCCTTTAAGCCAAATAACAGTGGCCCCTGATTAAAACACATATTTTTTGTGGGAATTTTTGCCAATGATCCCGCTCTGGTCTGTCACTGTCCATGTTGTTGGACTATTTGTGCACTTCTAGTAAGTATTTGGTGGCTGCAAATATGACCTGAAGGTTTTTCAGGTTCACCTGCCATTAAAGTCAACGGGGCCCGAGAACATTTGATCGCCAATACGAAACATCTCGGCCGATGTTCGTCCATCACTATCCAGAAGAGTTTGAGAGAAATACTTTCTGTTTGGTGGACATTGTTACCATCTGATACATTATGGATGGAGTATTTCTATAGTTTGTGAAAAGATGGATAGGGTGCTGGAAAAGCAAGGAGTCAAAAATGTCTGAGGCATAAGCATTTCAGAAAGGACTCATAGCTGGAGGAAATCTTCATGGTGGTCTGGGCCAGATGGAGAAGAATAGGCAATGGGAACAAATACAGTCAGAGAGGTTTTCACCTGTGAGTCTATGGCTTTTGCTGTACTATATTTACAGGTCTTGCTGGTAATTGGCTGGTACTGCTGGGAGTAACATGGGTGCTCCAGGATGGTGTTTGGTTGCTGTGAGCAGGAATGATTGCAATTGAAACATATGTAGGCTACTATAGGTAGAAGCTTTAATGTAGACTGCTTTGAATTCAGAATGAATGCAAATGTACAATTAAAGCGGTTGGTCGATGAAAAATATTCTACAGTTTTCAAACCAGCACTTGGCTCTGAATACTTTTGTAGTTGCATATAATTTAAAATTTTGTATAGCCAGTGAGTTTTTTAAAAAAAAAAGTAACTGTATAGTGCTACCTGCTGTTTTTTTTTTTTCTTATTTCTTTGTCCTGCTCACTGAGAAGGTTGCACATGCTCAGTTGCTTCCTTCAACTGCCTTCTGAGCTGTGATAGGGAGAGCTGGACATGCCCCCTTAGCCGCATCAGAAAAGACCCTTCCCCTAAGTTTTCAGCTTGATATAAATGTAACAGGGATGAATGGGGAGATCTCTGTATCCATGTAAGGTTCTGTAGGTTCTAGATTGTCATGTACTATATGATGTCTGATTTTCATTTTTAACAATAGTCATGGGACAACCCCTTTAAATCTGTCTTTTGTGATGGCAAATGAAAATAAAGATAATCAAATATAGTGTTCAAAAGTACAAAAAATAAATAAAATACAAACAAACAGTAGATATATTTTGGAGGTATCTATGAAGACAGGAATGGATCCTGAGCAGCTGCTTATTATTTTCTACCAGTTCAGGAGTTCATTAGCTGTGACCCGCTTTGATTAGCCTGCTCTGTACAGTCATATTTTAGGTGTCAGGGTAATAATTAAACATGATGCAATTAGTAGCTGGTAGGACGATAATGTTTATCATTAAATCTGACAAGCCGAGCTGTAGTCCTATTCAGGTTAACAGGCAGCATCACTTCAACATGACAGGCAATTTACTTTGCGTTGACCAAGCTGACATGCTCCAGCTCTGATTCACTTTATTTAGAAGTTAAGTTGAGAAAATATATATAACAGAGCCAGTGGCATAATAAGAATTGACTGCCCCCCCCCCCCCCGGATTTTTTTTCTAGGGCCCCCTGTTGGCACACAACCCTCTCCTCCCATGCAACTCTCGCTCCTACAGCTAGTCAAGATTGCCCTTTCAGACAAGGCTTGGCAGCTGCTCGGTCTGTTCCCTACATTATATACTGTATGTCATGGAACTGTATATACTGTTACTTTATGTGATGTCATTGTAAAATACTGTTGCATGGGCCCTGACCACAAAAAAAAAAAAAAAAAAACTTTTATTGCTCCTCCTGAGCCTGGACAGAGCAGTAACATACCAATTGTCTTGGCTAACTAAGACAAAGTTGCGGAATAACATTTTTCAAAACTTTGCTCATCTTTGTAGGATTAAGAAAGCCAACCTGAATATCTGTCCCAGAGAAATCCAGAGAGCCATTGCCTGGCCTACAATACTCCACACATATACTGTGCTCGCTCCGTAATGAGAAAGAGTAATCCCTCAGACAATGCATATGAATTGCCAGGAGACCTAGAGTAATATACTAAGCTCTCACTGTTGCTCTGTCTCTTGTATAATTTTCTTTTTTTTAAATTAGTCAAACCTGAACTGAACCAGAAATTCAAAAAGTTTTCTCATCTCTAGATGATATCACTGTATACAAGAAGATGTATAACTTATACCACAGGAGATACCCAGGTTATACCAGCATGGTCCATATCACTATATACAAGAAGATATATTACTTATACCAGCTGTACATATATAATTATATACAGGAGATACCCAGGTTATACCAGCATGCTCCATATCACTGTATACAAGAAGATGTATAACTCAGGCTACTTTCACACTAGCGTTAATGTTTTCCGGTATTGAGATCCATCATATGGGGGTCTCAATACCGGAAAAATGCTTCCGTTTTGTTCCCATTCATTGTCAATGGGGACAAAACATAACTAAACAGAACGGAAAGCTCCAAAATGCATTCTGTTCTGCTTTCATACCGGAGAGCATCATGCTGCGGTTTGCTTCCCATCCTGGGATGCGGAGCAAAACGGATTAGTCATGACCCACAATGCAAGTCAATGGGGACGGATCTGTTTTCTATGACACATTAGAAAACAGATCCGTCCCCCATTGACTTTCAGTGGAGATCATGACAGATCCGTCTTGGCTATGTTAAAGATAATTCAACCGGATCCGTTCATAACAAATGCAGATGGTTGTACTATCAGTAAAGGAAGCATTTTTGATGGACCTTGCCGAATCCAGCAAAAATGCTAGTGTGAAAGTAGCCTAATACCAGCTGTACATATATAATAATTGTGGGGACCCGCTCTGGCAGACAAGGTAGGCGGGTGCAGTATAGAGACAAAAACACGTTGTAAATCAATCTGCAGTGTTTATTCACACTTTAGGCACAACACAACAGTCACTTTTCAGGCTTGGTGCTTGTTCACACACGGAAAACAGAACAGTGTTGGTGCTTGAACTTGCACGGCAAAACAGAAACAAAGTTCACCTGGAATCCTTGGTGTCAGTTCACACCTGGCTGAATGCTCGGCAACACAAAAAGTCCACTGGCAGGCTTTACATGGCCTGCTCTCCTGACACACAGGTCTCAGCTTTTCAGCCCAGCACAGGGCTCAGTTCCCAAACACACAGAGAGAGACCTTTGTATAAACCCAGCTGTCTTTTAAAGGCAGCTAGGTATTCACACAAAAACCCGGACCGGCACTTAAAATCCGGTCCAGTATTTGCCCTCACCTGGCTGCAATCAACCCAGCCGCACAGGCTGAGAGGAAAATACCTGTTTTTTATCACCAAACCTCTCATTGTTTCACATTATATACAGGAGATACCCAGGTTATACCCTATGCACGTGAAAATGTTGTAAAATATTGTAGCTTATAAATAAATACAGAATCCTGGTATCAAAATAAACATAAAGAAATCATATTCTTCCCCATATGACATGTAGGTAATATTGTTGGACGAGCTGTACTTTCCAGGATTAGAGCATTTTTTGTAAATGTGTCATCATAGTAATTGAGTGTTGTTACGTCTCATTCCAGCACAATTAAAACTATTTATATATTGAATTATTGAGCTTGTGCCCCGAGAGACTGGAAACATGAAGTTCATGGGAGTCTCGCACTTTAATTGCCATTTTCAGAACCGTGCAGGAAGTCAGCATCACAGATACACCAATAAAAACTAAGAGTGTGATCAAAAACAGTAAATTTAAAGCAAATATACTGTACAGAGATGGAAATCACAATCCACCATCGATCTGCAGATACATTTCTGTTATTCTTGTATTGATTAGGTATGCAAAAATATCCTTCTGTTTGCAAGCAAGGTTCAATACCTGCTTTATCAATAATGACAAACTCTTCAGAAAATATCAATTACATGCTAAGAAATGCAAAAATTGCAGCTCTTTTTGGAAGTGTGGGAAGTACGACAATGGCAGTCAATGGTATCAATAGGATGTGGAAGTATAGTGCAGGGGGAGAGAGGGCGGAGGAAGGAAAAGACGTGCAGACATTTGCTAAAAGGAACGGGCAGAGCTTAGTTAAAGTGGGAGCTAAACAAGTTTAGCAACTCCTCCCATTAATCCATATACTAACACTTTCCTGTAAGCATGGGCGCAGAATTTTGAAAAAGCAATGTCAGAAAATGCCCCAGTGCATCAGAGGATATGAATCTGAGGACATCACCCCGCTCCATACCAGAGCACGAGCATCAAACAGGAGGAATGCTGCCGGCCGGGGCACGCTTCCATCTGAAAGAAAGAACTAAACTGCCTCTAAAGGACTTCAGGGAGTGAGCCAAGCCATTGGAGCTTTTACCAGAGCTGGATTATCGAAGGAACAGACCCCGGGAGAAACGAAAGTAGGAGTGATTTATATCACGAACCAACTGCACTATTCGTATAGGGGAATATTGGATGTGGTGGAATCTCAACAGAAGCCAAGAGACAATTTATATTTGATAGTTTGCGCAGAAACAATACTGTTTTTTTTATATTGCAATTATTTTAATCGGTTGCGGTACCGACAGTTTCTTGCAGCACTATCAGTTTGCATTGTGAAATAGCGCCAGTGATCACAATTCATGTTGTCAAACTCAATGGACAATGATAGAGATGTAGATCACTCCATGTTGAACTCCATGCATGGTTCTGTAGGAATTCGGAACAATTATATTGTTTTTAGGAGGTTCATAAGTACAGAGAACAAAGCAGAGTAATGGAACAGCGTGGGTGGGTACAAGGGGGTGGAGGAGTTGTGCCTGGAGGTGCTGACTAAAGCTGGTTGGACACTTTAGATGTACATAGGTTGAACCCATGGACTTCAGCAAGATCAAATGACAATCTGATGAGTATTAGGGCTAATAAATTCTCCCCTGACTGCAGATGTGTAGGAAATGATGACTTGGGCATGTTGGAGTACCCATTTGTTCTCAGGGAGATTAGCCAGCCACCTAACAGATATGCATGGCAGCAGATTTCTACTGTTTCCCACTCAAAAACATGTGGAGCCGAGTATGCATGGGTATAGGGGAACCCGGAGACACAAGTATGAGCCAAACAAACATTCATCCAGCCAGTATGTCACGTGTATGGCCAGCTTAACTTTGCCTTTTAGGTTGGGCTGTAGAGAAGATAGCTGCTCAGTTACAAACTGATGGATAACCCTTTCAAGCACTCAATTTCTCTTGAAATTAATTCAATATAATATTGCGACATGGTAAAAATTTCCTCAAGGAAATTACCCTTGACAGTCTGCAATTAACATAACTGTTAGGTCTGCAGTTCATGCCCACTGCCCTCCAGCTGTCATGCAACTTACTATGCCACTCAACATTCTGATCACCGGTGTCCTCGCTATGTTGCAACCTCCATTATTTTACCTATCGTGCTCTTAATGTGCATACAATCTTTAAAGGGCCAATACACTGAGTCACCAAACTCCTCAAGCAATGGCTGGGGGTTCCTGGGTATTTAAAGCACCCTCTCCAGGCAGAGAGTGCTTGAGCTTTAAGGTTCCCTGTTACCAGCAAAGGTGTCTGAAAGTCTTAGTAGTTTAGTGTTTCTCTTGCAATTTACCTGCGTTATTAAGCCTGTGTTCCCGCCATGAACCCATCCTGCCTGTGTATTACTTACTTCACAGTTAGGCCTCTTGCACACGGGCGTTGCGGGTGCACTCCGTCAAACAGTGCGGGTGCGTTGCGGGAATCGCCGAGATTTTTCCCTGAGAGTGCAAAGCGCTGTCATGCGTTTTGCACGCGCGGGAGAAAAATCGGCACTTTTGGTACCCAGACCCGAACCTGCACTTCTTCACAGAAGTGCATGTTTGGGTCAGAAATTGTCCCGCTGGTATTATTTCACATTATAACATAGTTATAATGTAAAATAATACCCTTGGCCATCTTCCTAATGTTGAACCCGGTGCAGAATGGGTTAAACTAATCATAACTTACCTGGTCCATTTGATCGCGAAGCCCAACATTAGGAAGATGGCCAAGGGTATTATTTTACATTATAACTATGTTATAATGTGAAATAATACTGAACCGGTTACACATCCCGATGGTTGCATAGCAACCATGCGGGAAAATCGCAACGCATCCGCACATGATTGCGGATGATTGCGATTTTCCCGCATCCCCATTCACTTCTATGGGGCCTGCGTTCCGTTCAAAACGCAGAAACTGGTGCATGCTGCGATTTTCACGCAACGCAGAAGTGATGCGTGAAAATCACCGCTCATGTGCACAGCCCCATAGAAATGAATGGGTCCGGATTCAGTGCGGGTGCAATGCGTCCTCCTCACGCATTGCACCCGCGCGGAAAACTCTCCCGTGTGAAAGGGGCCTTAAGCTTTCAGTTCAAGTCCATGTTTAAGTTCTCCTAGTCTGCATTACACTTCCTGCATCATCTACCCCATCCCCAAGCTCTCCTAGTGTCCTCAATTGTGGTGTGGTTTCTCTGCATCTCTGACTTCCAGCCAAGTACAATCCAGTTCTGCCGAAACCTACATATTCTTAAGTGACTGTTCAAACTGTGCCTGTGGTTTTGGTACATCTTCTGTGCCTAGAGCCTAGTTGGTTTCAGTGGATCATCTGCCAACTATACATACAGGGACAATCCCAGGAGGTAGCGGGCTGGCTTCTCCCCTGCAAAGAAGTCCAGATCCCTGTTAAAGGGTGAATACCAGGGGAACACCAGAGTGATGCCCTTAGGATTTAACCCAAAGCCAAACCAGTTAGTTGGGACAGTTGGTCTACACTGACTTATTTGTATCAACAACTAATGGATGGCCACACAGACATCTATAGAGTGGATTTCTCATGACACAATATCATGAAATCATGTTGTTTTGAAAAGCACGTCATTTTATCATACTCATATCAGGACATGTCCAACCAAGAGGAAAGATAAAGAAGGACATTTCTGACCATCTAGTCTCAGCTTTACCATCCTGCTTTTTTAGGCAATCGCAAAATCTATTTTGTAGCAGAGAGCAGTGCATTTCCATGGAGTCAAGTAAAGATCAGATATTACTTTACTGGTAAAGTATTCTTGCACTTTGGGATTTGTACTCTATGTTGTACTCTCATTCTATATTTAAATTCGGAAAACTAAAATGCATTCTCATTGTTGTTGTTTTTTTTGCAACAGATGAGCCTTAAGTTAGTCTTTGCTTTTTTGCCTTTGGCCTAAACATTATGCCTATAATGGAATTTTTTTTTTTATTACCAATCAAAAGGCTATATACTTTACAGCTAATACCCATTTCATAGAAGAGCCTTCAGGGATGGAAAACTGTAACTATTCTCTGAAATGTTATTTACACTCTCAAAATGTGATAATGCATTTTCAATCTGTGGCATGATCTGCATGTGAGAAATGCTAATTACGTTTCAACACCAGAAAACTGACGGAACGTTCTCCGAAGACCGCAGTCTGTAGGTTTAGAGTCAAACATCCTTTTAGGAGACAAAAACAGAGTTTGCTTTTCGACATCATGTTATCGTCCGCACTCAACCTCGACATTTGAGGGCACAATAATATTGGCATCTGTATATTAGCCACAGTTGAGTTTGATAGACTCTCTGACATGCAGATATTGGAGGGAAAAATTAGAACATTACAAGTAAGAGCTCTCGATGATAATTGCTGGCACAGAGCGGTCCTCCAGTGGTATTGCAATATGGAACATTCACAAATAGTTGTATTTGTTAAGAATGAAAAAAATGTATTGAAATAGTCTAAATGACTAGTAGAAATGTAGAATTCTCTTTGCCAATAGGGCTATGCACTGGGGTGTATGTTATATTGACCTCTTTTTCATAATTATTATTTTTTTATAAAGAGAGACCCAAGTAGGAAGCTGTTAGCAGAAGACTATATATATAATGAGACATAGCCTATTATATACCTATGATATCCATTAAAGCTGTTATCTCATAAAGACAATGTAAAAAAACAAAAACAAAAAAAATAGGTCCAGCTTTTATCGCCCCCAGCAATCAGCTGTTTTTGCTGGAGAAAGCTACCATTGACCACACATGATTCAAGCAGCAGTCGCCATTCACGTGAATGGTCATCCATATAGTATATTGATGTGCTCGATCTGTAGAAAGCGTGTTAGACCGTGATAGGTTTACTCTCCTTGTGTAATTGAATATACCATTTGTTACTATGCAGTAATGATAATTTGTTTTTTTATTTTTTTGTTTTTTTTCTTTTCTGTCACTATATCAGTATTTTGATACTAATCTACTATTACTTAATAATGTGCATTTTTTGTTGTGTATTCATGTAAAATTTGAATAAAACTCTAAATTACTGAAAATATTTTCTTTCTGATATGTAGTCCAACAACATGCATATGTCCTACAAGGTTCTGATGGGAAAAGCTATTTGATATCACACATAGCCAGAAGAAAACCCTCTGAAATATGGGTATAGCCATAACTAAATTAACTGCCCTCTTCTACCTAATTCAATCACAACCTTCATGGTCTCAAGCCAGTTCTTCCGAATGATAAGTCTTCCTTGTAGGATGCCCCCAGTAGGGTGAATGAATGCCATAATACTGAAGAGATCACCCTTTGGGGTAAAGTACTCGGTCGGAGTGGGATCACTTATCCTACTTTTTCTCTGTGGTGTACAGTGCATTTAGAAGCAGCCCCATAACAAAAGAAAAATGGGGTATCCTTCTTGTTACTGATGAAGTCCATCAAATCTCTTCCTGGCAAAAGATGGTCTCAACCTTGGTCACTCTTCCCATTCCGTAGGAATCCCCAAACCTGCCCTCCCTTGCAATGTTAGGTAATAGAATGATGTTTATGGAAAGGTTAAGCCCTGGGTAAGTTTACAATGATTATTAAGAAATTAGTCAACTGGAGGTGGGACTACACTGTGCAGGCCCCTACCCCTGTAGTATCTACGATGAGTATTTACTTAACGTTCTTCAATAGTTAGGCTGTTTCAGTCAGGAACCAGATTATTCTCTGTACATTTTCACTCTATAACAGATCTTACATCCCTTGACTACATCCATGCAAACACAGGGAAAATATATTAACTCATGGCAAACAGTGTTTTTGACCCAAGGCTACGAAACTGCAAACCGACAATGCTAACCACCGAGACCCCTCGTAATCCCATTGCAATAAACAGAAAAATGGCAAGGACACTGTGTAACTCTGAGCAATAGTTCTGGAAAGCGTTAAGCATAAGAGGAATCATAAAAGGCATTATATTTAAGGGCAGAAGGTTAAATACTGCAAATTATGTTCTATTAAAGGGGTCAAATGTGGAATGTCACATGTGCTACTTATTCTATAATAAACACCGTATTACTCAAGAACGTGACAAAAGTAATAATAAATCACTGGTGATTTACTTCTCTCCATCCCAACTGGTTAATAGGAAGTGTGAGAGCAATCATTACTCTGCAGAAGAGGTCTGAATATTCCTCATATATCCAGGGAATGAGGTCTGCTCCTCGCCTCAAGATTTTTTGTACAAAATGAGGATGAACTGTAAATGGTTTTTATTATTTTCCATCTATTAGATATTAGTAGAATATTGAATTATGAATTAGTTTTTAATGGGATCTATTAAAGCTGAGTAATAGGATAATTGAATGCTGGGCTAATTTAAGGGGTAATAAAGCATTCATATATTTTGCGTCCTATTCTTTTTGCTTCTATAATATTTTGCTGAATAATCATCTTTTCCGGCCAGTGTAACGGGAATGAATTGCTGCTTTCAGTGTATTTTCCATTTAGATTATGAATTTTCAAGATTGTTGCAAGAATTTGTATAAACAATACCACCGCCTTCTTCCACTTTAACATCTGCTGTTGCCGTTTTGACTTCCTAAATCCCCCGTATCTGTATGGAGATCTGTAAGCCGACCCTTCATTGCAAGTCTCCTGGATTGCAAAACTGAATATTACAAGGAAATAAAATGAATGCACAAGGAGAAAATAAGAAGACAGAGCTTCATGGGGCATCATGAATAAAGAATCAAAAGCAGTAAGTTGATGCCGATGTACCAACACCAACAGTATAACGGCTTTGTACAATTTCGGGGTAAGAGCTGAACCTCGGTCCAGTGTTAGGAGAATACATTGATAAAGAAGACCAAAGACTTCAAAATTGTCCATGTTATTTTTCAACGTTATCCCTATTTACAGTTAAAACAACACATGTTGGGTTTGGAACAACTGGTCATGGGCCAACAAGCTACAGTATATACACAGCTGATGCTATTTAGGCCATGAGCTCCCCAAAAACCAAAGATTAGAGTGTGCAGAAAGTAAAGTTGGATTCTTAGCAAAAATGTACCCCTGCCCTCCCTACTCTTACGTATAACCCATAACAGGGCAAGAAGGAATGCCCTGAAACACTACTTAGACAAGTGAAGCCAAGTAACCACACAATGTCAGTGTTTTTAAACCCTTGCATGTCTTAAGAATGATATTATTTTCCATTATAACCATGTCATAATGGAGAATAATAAAGTGAAGTTCAGATCCCCATTGACTTTAATGGGGTTCGGAGTCAAGTTCGGGACCCGAACCCAAACTTTGACCTGAAGTTCGACCGAACCCGACAAACCCGAACTTCCACGGGTTCACTCATCCCTATCTTTGAATTAAAATTAAACCAAACATTGAATTGCTATTTACATTCTGTACTCAATGCATATGATGTCTACTGGATTATCTGCTTGCAAAATTTTGCACTTTGTTTGTTATATTTGAAAATTTCAATAAAAAGAATTTTAAAAAGAAAAAATAAATAAACGAAACATATTCAAAGAAGGTTGATGAAAATTGACAATTTCAACTGTAACAAACCTTGCTCAGGTATAATGTACAGAAACAACAATCAATTAGCTGATCAACGACATCATCATCTGGAAAGAAGTCAAACATGTTTAAAATTTTCATCTGATAGTCTTTGTTTTGTTTCAATTTCACTAGTCTGCTGAATGACCCTTTGTTCCAATGCAGGAAAGATATTGGTACATCATTGGTCCAGTGCCCACCACTATCCTGCTCTCCTGTGCGGGCATGGGCATGGCTTCACTCACCCCTCTCCCTTTTTCCTGGTGGCCTGGACCTGCCGCTCTTGCCCTGCCTTCTTACAGGGAATCATCCACTATCCATATCCTCTGCAGGAGGCCTGCTTTTGTCCTGGCAGGCCTCTCCCCTTGGTCTGTAGAGGCACGCACACTCACTCAAGCTCATAATAGGACAGCGTGTACACTCCATAATTCACACCAGCCAATGGCTGGTCATCTTTGGGTACTAAAAACACCTTCCCCAATTTACGTTGCTAGTTCCTGCAAAGGTGTGCTGTATACAAGTGTCTGCCCATCTACTGACTTCTGCCTGATTCCGGATTCTGATCCTCCGCTGCCTGACCTGACCTGTGCCCCTGACCTCCCTACTGACTCTTCACTTCCTGTCCTGACCTTGAACTGTTTATTGGATTGCTCATACTCAATCTGCCCTGACTTCAGCCCTGGTTTTGCCTGAGTCTTCGGTGTTCCACATCACTGTCTATGACCCCCGTGGGTCATCTGTCAACCACATAGAGACTACTCCAGTAGGTAGCAGCCTGTTCATTCACCTGTGGTAAAGTCCAGATCCCTATGTAGCGGTTAAATAGTGTATATCCAGGGACTTCCAAGATAAGACCCTTAGGATTAGTCAAATCTGTTGGTTGAGTCAGTGTTTCCACACCCACTTCCCTAAGACATATCTCTTAGTTCAACCAGCAACCTACTTGTGCTTAAGGTGTAAGGCCACCTTAACAGTTTGGATAGTTATATTATCAAAGAGAATAGAGAATACAATGGCGAACCAAGATTTAGTTCACATGATCTGACACCTATTAAAACATCTTCTGTGTCCCAAACATTGTGAAACCAGACAAGAAATAATAACATCCCATTATGAGAGTAATGACAACTTCTGATATCTTCTCTCCTTTGTCATCAATATACAACACGTTTGCTATTACAAAGTGATGTTCTGTGACATTAATATCTATAGTTGCAACCCTCATCCTCTTGTCAGACAGCTGAGCCAGGAAAGCAATCCTCAGCTCATCATACACATCAGATTCCTTTAGCTCAGATCTTGGAGTCTATATAGGCTAATGGCATATATAAAATACATCAGTGCTCTCAGGATGCTCTATGCTCCAACAATGACGTCGAGAGGACAACACGTACAATCTTTCTTCCTGTCTCCAGATGCTGAAGGATCCCTGATGTTAAGAAAAAATAGGCATAAGAAAGAATCAAAGTCAAACAAATCAATGTTTTATTCTTTAGCTGACTACTACAAGAAGTAGCAAAGACTGACAAAACCTTTTAGAGGAACATGATGGTGATCATGTGGAGGACATCTGCTACCCAGAAGAAATGTAGAGATCCGAGCTTCTCTGGGTGCAACCGTTCTTACAACCATATATTATTGATTACATTCATCTAGTCATATTCCACCAGCAGTTATATCCTAGCAGCAGCAAGGGTGACCAGAGGTGGCAATTGTGCCTAGGTGCCTGAGAACATTCAAAAACCTTTCTGCCATGTAACAAAAGACAGGTATTATAAATGGCATATGGTAGGTATGGACCCTGTAACAGATTTAATATTGGGCCCTAGGAGTTTCAAGTGACATCTCTGTGCAGCCTTATATATCTCTATTGAAATTCAAGATGAAGCTAGCTATTTCCTTCACACTCTGTATGATGGCTGTCTCTTTAGAGTGATAGAGAGGGGAGGATTCTTTCATTGTTGAATTCTGAGGAGAGTTGAGTGTTGGTGGAGATAGAGGACTTACTGTGATACCGGGGACAGCTACAGCGGTTCCATAAGATCTAAGGTGGCTGACATAGAGGAGCTTCTATGTGAAGGAAACCACACATATGGATTCAGCTGCACTGGTGCAAACCATTACTAGCTCCACCCTCCGGGGGTGACACCCTGGCCCCCGTGGCCAGCGAGGGGTGAGGGATGTCCTGCCAGAGGGCCAGAGACCACCTGGAAGAATGAGAGACACGTCTTCACGTGGTGACATGCTTTACATGAGACTGGGTCTGTTTCCCTGGCTGACAACCTGTCACCTCTCCTGACCTGTCTTAGTAGCTACTTGCATTCCTTATGTAATAACAATGCTGGGCCATCTTTTTACATAGCTGTAGGTTGTGCCACACATCTAATATTATGTAATAAGTATAAAAAAAATAAAAAAGCCCAGCTAGGTGTTACCAGTTTTGGATGTGTCTTTGCATAATCTAACACTGGCAGCACTGACTGGATAGTGCAGGGACACACCTTAACTGGTAACACCCAGCTAGACCTTCAATGCAAGCTTCAGGCAATTCATTAGAAAAATTCTAGTAGGGGTAATAGAGGAAAAGCACAACATTGCAATATATGAAAAGATGCTCATGAATTGTTATTACATGGGGGATGCAATTAGTCAGTAATACAATCTGCTCTACATTGCTCAGGTAGTCTAGAGGTAACTAAACAACTCATTCTAGAGGTTACTGACTTTTCATGTTCAGTGGACTATGTGCACTGATTACATGCAGAAATAGTATGAAAAACAACTTGTTCTAGAGCATAAAGAACAGCACTGAAAGAGTTAACTGCAGGACCAGATAGCGAATAACAGGAGAGCGACTATTATTCGGGCAGGAAGCCTGGAGAAGAGCATTTTATTAACATTTGCTTTCATTTCTAGTGGAGTTTACAGATTTTAGGCTGATGCTTGTAGAACAGGTGGTTTAAGGTGACGTAGACGTCTATGATTTCTATGCATGACACATAAGATCATTGTGTTCTGTTACAATTAATGAGCGTAACGAACAGGAGGGACAAGAGGAATTAACTGAAGAGTTGAAGAAGTTTGTGAAAATTCACTTTTGCGGCATTTTACTTGGCAAATGTCCTATTACAAAAAGTGGAAAATAAAATGCTGAAATACTGCACGGCTCATAGTCCAGGCTTATTTACCATGCATCACAATCAGATTGTAAGGACATGAGGCACACCTCTCCCCCTTGCCCCATAATGAACACGTGCAACAGTGTACAAAGAAATTTTAGGGCTCCAAAGCAAAACTCTGATTCAGTCCCCCGTCTTACATTTCCTCCAGTTCCTAATATCTGTATGAGGCTGTAGGCACACTTTCTTTCTCTTTTTTTCTGAATTATTTTTAAGTATATAATACACAGTCACCACCAGGAGAAGCTAACTGCATGTGGAGGTACACAGATACCAAATACATTTGAAAATAGGAGCTCCCCCTAGAGGGTTGGTGGGGTAAGTCATCACATGTTTGGAACCTAAATCCCACATGACTCCCCATCATAGCCAAATACAGGAGTTGCCATCACTTAATTTTACAAAGCACCCAAAAAAATGGCTAATACTTCTGTCCTTGTTTCTAGTTAATGATAAATGGGTTCTTGTTTGTCTGCCACGCCAGGATATCATTACATCACACCTCTCTTTGTGGAAGGCCACAGGTTAACTATAATTGCAAAGTGAATGGCAGGGCACCCACCTGCTCTCCCAATCTGGTTGTGATTCTAAGGCCCCTTTCACACCGGGCGTCATGTTTGACGCCCGGATAAGAAGCGGGTGCGTTGCGGGAATATGCGCGATTTTCCCGCGTGGGTGCAAATGCGTGTAATGCGTTTTGCACGCGCGTGAGAAAAATCGCCATGTTTGGTACCCAGACCCGAAGCCGGACTTCATCACTGAAGTCCGGTTTCGGGTCTTCAGGAGAATTGATTATTTTCCCTTATAACATGGTTATAAGGGGAAATAATAGCATTCTTAATAAAGAATGCATAGTAAAATGAAGTGGAAGGGGTTAAAAATAATAAAAGTTAACTTACCTTAGCCACTTAATCGCGTAGTTGCGATCTCTCCTCTCTTTCCCAGCATCAGCTAAGAACTAAAGGACCTGTGATGACGTCACATCACATGGTCCAATCGCATGGTCCATCTTACCATGGT
Organism: Bufotes viridis; assembly: GCA_033119425.1. Lineage (NCBI taxonomy): Eukaryota > Metazoa > Chordata > Amphibia > Anura > Bufonidae > Bufotes > Bufotes viridis. Next base: position 14,949 of record JAKVIS010000533.1, on the reverse strand, counting down.
GATGGACCATGTGATTGGACCATGTGATGTGACATCATCACAGGTCCTTTAGTTTTACTTCATAAGTTTTATGGGTTTTGTTGCATTGCCTATGCAGTAAAACTGACCTGTTACTTTTATTGTCCGGCTCAGTACGATTATGGTGATACCACATATGTAGAGTTTTTCTTGCATTTTAATACTGAAAAAAAAAAAACTTTAAAGTATCGCCCAGCGCTGTGCATGCAAGCATTGTGTAACCTTCGTGTAGCAATATGTCTATATACTGCAGGAAAATAAATTATCTTAACGCTTAGATGTGGGTCAGTAAGCGCTGCGTAGATTATTCTCATTCAGCCTGGTTTGTTTAAAGCCCACATTTAAAACAAATGGTTTTCTCCCGGCTATAAAACACAATCTAGGTTGCATTGTTAATGCAAAGCAATTTAACACACACATGAACTGAACAGGAAAAAAAAAGCTAGAGAAAAAAAAATCTTCCTTACATTTAACTGGCAAATAAACATCTGCCTGTAATGAACATGTTATTAACGTTATGGATAGCAAGACTCTCAATCAATTTCATTTCCAGGCTGTTAAAACGGCTAATGAGTAGTGAGAGGCTTTACTACAAGCTTAACCAAATTGAATCAAACCTTCGATGTGTTGCTATTGTGTTTCGGCTTATCAGGTATTCCAGTCAGACAGTAATGAAACAATAAACCCAATCTATCCTTCCGAGAGGGTTGCAGAGAAGATGTACTGCATTTTACTTGCAGCTCTTCAAAATGCTACAGTCGGTACAAACCCACTAAAAGAGGAGGGAAAATGAAAATTTGCCCATCAGGATGGAACATCTCCTTCTACTACATTTAAATATTACCTCTGATTAATAGTTTGTGTCTTTTTGTATGCAAAAATTTGATATTAAAAACGGTTAACCTTAAAAAAGGCTATCTGAGACTGGGATCCCCTATTGATATGGTCAGGCTGGATACAGGATTTAAAAAAAAAACATGAGACACCTGTCACAGGCACTCTGGTTTCAGTGCTGAGTCCTCTTCTTTGCTTCTAGTCCCTGCTGGACAGAAAGTGTGACATGCCTTCTACATGTTCCATCACATTTTTGGTCCAGCAAGAGATTCCAGTGCTGGAAATTGAGCGCCAGTAATGAGTGAGTCTTTTAAGTTGGCCAATACAGAATAGATGGATGTCGACTCAACCTACTGATTTTGGTGGGGCTATGTGTATGGCGCTGTACTGACTCTTGAGGGACAGAAGAATTGGGTACATTGAATTTCGTAAGAGATATGGTAAGCTGCTGGAGTTGTCTGGCAGCATTGACTTACCCTCTACCCATTGAGAGCACAAGCACCTTGACTGAGCGTAAATGTGTATGGCAGAACTGGAAAGAATAGCTGTTGGCCAAATGAGTGGTTGCCATCAACTACCTAAGGATATGGTTAACATGGATTTGAGGGAACTTACATAGAATATAGTCATTTATATGAAGCATTGGTATACACATAAGAATCCTGGCGTCTGTGGACATGGGGGCTCCACTGCCCCAAACATTGATCTCATTGTAGGTATCCACCATCGCATACATAGAATGTCAGACTGAAAAATTTCAAATGTGCTGCATTTTTTAAACAGGGTTGTTGGTAGACACTAAGCGGTGCCATAATGAACTTATAGAGGGTGGAAATGCAGATACATGGACTTTAGTAATTGGTGTGTTAAGGGATCTAGGGAACTGGGCAAAAGCACATGCTCCTGGAGCTAGCAAAGCCATTGAGCAGAGATAACCAAAGTCAAGTCAGTCCTACGCTGGAGTACAATGACCTGAATGTGTATTTCGTTGTGTCTTATTTTGACTTGTGATGCCTTGGTGTAGTGTGACTTCAAATGACACATTTCCAGAACCACTATACAATGACCAATGTCTACATTGGATGAATTATTAAATATGAAGAACCTGAATTTGCCAGTAGACTTTTGAGAAAGACCTGCCTTTTATTTCACCAGTGTTTCCAAGAGCAGTAAGAACTGCACCACCAATGAATGGCCAAAACACCAAACCTGGCAAGAAATGGTCACAATGTTCAATGGCTTAAAAAAATTTCATCATATGGTAGACTACTATATGACTAATGCTGGTTTCAATGCCTGGAAAATCAAATGGCAGAGTTCAACACTCTCCACTCTTGCTTGTGTGTTACGGGGGAAAGATTTTTTTTTTTTTTTTGGGGGGGGGGGCGGAGTGGAGCATATGTACTAGGTGCTGGATGCCAAAGGAATGCCAACAACTTTGCCTTGCTCTCAGTATTTAGATATAAGGCTAGGGTAGCAAACTAACTACCCCAGATGTAGGAACGCCAAGCTACGAATGTACGGGGGCCAACTGAAAATGAAAGGCATGTGCTTGCATATAACATCTCTGTCTAGTTTTAGTGTTGGAGAACCGGACAATAACTTGTATTGACCACCCTTCCAAAAATAGTGTTGAAAATAACTTTTACACAAACTGCTCAATAGAAGAGATTCCCTTTTGATGAAAAAAGCAAACAAACTATAATTTCACTTTTCTTTATACTTGGATGTCACCTTATGACAAGATAACGTTCTCAGCACCTGCAATTTTGCAACATCTCCATAACTGCTGCTTAATTGCCTGCACATTTCCCCTTCTAATCTCTGTTTGGATTATTTTAAATACATTTCTGTAGTAAAGGAATAAATCCACTGTCGCCTCAAACCTCCTTAACGTAGCTTTAAATTGCACAATAGGTCTTCTGGGAAAAGCGATGTTGACAGCGCTAATGTGTTAATGAGTAATAGATTGCATTAATAGCGAAACTCTTATCTATGTTTCTACTTTATATAACACTCAAAGAAAAAACGGTACAAAGCACAGCTGGTTTCATATTAAGTACTTCTTTATAGAGAAATGACAGCGCACCCTGGGGAACGAGCGCAAGGTGCTCTACTGACTTTAATATTCTCAGTCAGAGGGAAAAAAATAATATGCACATAACATACATGTGATTTGCGCAACATGTCAAAGTGATATTGCTTTTCTGTGCTGTTTTTGTGCAAAATTCATATAATGGGCATATTAATGACTAATGTATATTCTAATATATTCATCGGAATAAGTTACTCGTCCCTTCTCATAACCAGCTCATGATATTATCGTCATTGTCGAATATGGGATACAGCTGCATGCTGAGTCCTGAGCTGACAGGTAAAGTATCCTTCCTACAGAGCCGAGATCACAAATAAAGGTGACAGATTACAAAAAGTTACTTAGTATTCTTTACTATAGAAATATCATTGTAATTATGCAGTCAATATTATTAAAAACTATGGGACGGTTACCAGTTTGACCCCCCTTTCTCCTTAAGATATTCTTTGCACTCAGTGGGACAGAGTTACTATTCCAAATTTGCCAGAACTGGCACCTATTATACCATATGCAACATTTATTATGTGTTATAGATATTGTAAGAAAAAAGTCCCTTTTCCGACCTTTGAGGGAAAGAATATAAAATGTGCTAAAAATACGTAAAAGTAATCCATCGGTCAAAAAAACGAGACCTTATTACTGCTACTAGCTGAAACTGGACATGCACACTTATAAAAGACAATAACTGCAAATAAACAATCTACAATCACTACCAGAACACAAAATTATCTAAAATATGAAAAGCACAGACACATCAAATAAATAAAGCACCAAAAAGGAGTTCAGATGAAATGAGACCCTAAAAGTGGGTAATGTGAGTTAAGGGTAAGGTACTGGCACCAAGACTGCATTCAGAACTAGGCATGTTGCCAAGTCCATTGCCTAATAGTATATTATCCAGCACCATTGTGAGACACATTTTTGAGTATAGTGACTTCAGCTGTCCTCATTTATTGGGGTATTCATTCCAAAATTTCACTTTATGTTAGGAATAGAGATGTGCAAATCGATTCAAAAATTCTGAAATTTGATCCGAATTTTTAAGATTGTTTCAAGTCGACGTTAGCCAACCCAAATTTTGTGTAATTCAATTTGGGACAGTTGAAGAGAGAAAGATATGGATAAATGGATGCCATCTATCATATGGGCAACTGATAGAGATACGAGATGATAGATAGATAGATAGATAGATAGATAGATAGATAGATAGATAGATACTTTTCAAGACAATCTGACCACATCCTTTTTCTAACCAAAATCAAAGCCGTCAAATCCGCTGATTTGGCATTAAAACTAAATCAAATTTTAAGAAATTTGTTCATCTCTAGTTAAGACCACAACTGTTTTTCACAGTGTAAAACTGGAATGAAATGTCCTTGGCTTTTGCTTTGTTTGCCATACAGGATATTTTGTCTGCCCTTGAATCTTATGAATTCTGTGTTAACTTTTAATCAGAAAATCTATTTTCATTTTTCAAAGCAGTGAGATGTAGCATTTTATTATATGTTAAATGCATAGTAATACAGAATCCCATTTAAGAGGTTATATGGCATAATTATGACCCATTATGCTATGCCTATTGGAAATGATAGTTAGAATGATCACATATTATGCACGGAAACTGCAACCATCCATCCATTTCTCTCTTTCTGCAGATCATAACTTACTGATTATATTTACTCGTTAAAAGTAACTACAGTATGTTAAAGTGAGAATGTTATACGTCTGGCTGTCACGGGGTACTCCATGCTTAATTTACTGAAGCAGAAATGGAGAAATTCCTCATTTTCATCTCCTATTTGTACATACTGTATGTACAGCTATAAAATGATAAGGAAAGAAGATAAACTAATATACTGACAGCTCCAGTCTCTAGCTCCGTGGATCCAGAAGTAGACAAAAACAAAAAGTTTAGCTAAAAGTCCATCTAGTAATAGAAAAAATGTAGAGAGGGATACAACTTCTAGGAACTCTAGAGTGGTCAAGAGAACACTTTAGAGAACAGGGCTGTTGGATAAAGATGAACGAGCATGTTAACCCATTTATGACTGAAGTAGAGATGCAGCCGAGCTAAATTTAATGTATAACGCATTAAGTAAAAAATGTCACACAAATGTTAAAGAATTCAATGGCTTTTGTCACAAGATGGCACAAGATTACACTTTTAGTCAATTTTAGCTCAGCTACATCTGTAGCTGAGCTAAACAGGAAAAGGAGGAGCAGGGACCCTCATTCTTGCCAACAAGGAGGGTCTCAGAGATCAGCCCCCTGCTTAACTTACTTTTAACATGTATCTATTGATGAAAAATAGGATGTTGTCGCAGTACAGAGTAGGGTGAAATAAGACTGTAAAGTCTTAAAGAGGTTTTCTGGGATTAGAATGTTGATCCACACTAAGGATAGGTTTTCAATATCTGATGCCACGTGGAACCATTGCTGACTGTTTGAAGAAGAGAAAAAATTAGAGGTGGAACAGCAAGGTTTCAGAATAAAAAAAAGAATAAATAAGAAATACTGAGCGTCCCAGTTCCTGTGGCTTGACTCTCACCCCCACAGATTTTGGCCCCCATCAGACTAAAAAATTGACATGTTCATCTACGTACACACAGTTTCTTTGGAAATTACTGCAACGGCTCAATGGTAAAGTAACATTGCAAAACTAGAGCCTTTTCTCAAAAGAAAGCCACTATTTAGTCTTTTAGAAGAAACTAAGACCATTAAGAGAATAGAAAAGGAGTCTGGACGTGAAGACTCCTTGTAGAACATGACTGAATTATTGAAGACCAACCTGGCAAGGTTTGTCTTGCCTCAATATCTAATGAATTTTGTGCTGATCACTGTGGAAACCGTCCTATTCAACGCATAAATTGGATTCATAGATTTCACAAAATAACATAGATCAATTGGAAAGCTGAATGTATCAACAGTGTCTCAAGTTGTATCATAAACTGGATGTTCAGTACCTGCGCCAAGTGTATATACATGATGGACATTTTCTCATGAATAAATATAGCTGTGCATCCTTACAGGGAGTTCAATAACCTCCTGCTTTCCTTGCTCTTTGTTTCTGTTTTTATTCAAAACATCTCAAGTGCTTATTTCTCTAATATCTGAGGATTTGTTCAGACATATTTTGCTTAAAAACAAAACAAAAAAAACTCTCTTCGAAAAGAAGCCCTTGTGACAGCTGTGCTCAGACCAGATTACAAGATGTCCATGCTCGGTGAAAGGTGCAGCCGGTGAGTGGAGATCAACAGGGAGACAACAATGTCAAAACTTATTTTTATCCTTATGAAAGAAAACTCAAAATGACACCTGAATACTAAAAATAATACAACTTTAAAGTACTAGCCGGGAAACGGTAAATTGGTCTTTGCCTCAGTTTGGCCATTAGGGCTTTTATCTTTCTCTTCAGATTTTTTAAGCCCTTTTGTCTTAGGCCTCTTTCACACGGGCGGATGCGTTGTGGGAAAATGCGTGATTTTTCCGCGCGAGTGCAAAGCGTCTTAATGAGTTTTGCATGCGAGTGTGAAAATTTCGCATGTTTGGTACCCATACTCGAAGCCGGACTTCATCACTAAAGTCTGGTTTCGGGTTGAGTATTCTGTATATTTTATTATTTTCCCTTTTAACATGGTTATATGGGAAAATAATAGCATTCTAAATACAGAATGCTATGTTAGCAGGGCAATAGAGGGTAAAAAAAAAAAAATTTGAACTCACCTCCTGTCATTGATTGTGTAGGTGCAAAGAACATCTTCTATCTTCATATCTGTTGGTTGAAGGACCTTCGGTGACGCCACTGTTAACATGGTCCAATCATGGAAGCTTTTGATTGGACCATGTGACCCAGTGACGTCATGGAAGGTCCTTTACCCAGCAGAATGAAGAAAGAAGAATGATCCCGGCACCTACGCGATCAAGAGGAGGAGGTGAGTTAAGTTTTTTTTTTTTTTTTTTTTTTTAACCCTCTCTTCCCCTTTTTACATAACATTCTGTAATTAGAATGCTATTATTTTCCCTTATAACCATGTTATAAGGGAAAATAATAAAGATCGGGTCCCCATTCCGATCGTCTCCTAGCAACCATGCAGGAAAATTGCACCGCATCCGCACTTGCTTGCGGATACTTGCGATTTTCCCGCAGCCCAATTCACTTCTATGGGGCCTGCGTTGAGTGAAAAACGCAGAATATAGAACATGCTGCGATTTTCACGCAACGCAAAAGTGATGCGGGAAAATCACCGCTCATGTACACAGCCCCATAGAAATTAATGGGTCCGGATTTAGTGTGGGTGCAATGCGCTCACCTCACGCATTGCACCCGCGCGGAAATCACGCCCGTGTGAAAGGGGCCTTAGAGTTTAATAGAAGGAAGTTTGAAAACCTAAGGCCAGGGATTATGAAATTGGTGCCTTATAAAATGAGTGACAGTTTATGTTAATATGGAAAGTCATATTTAGTGTTGTGCAAATCGAAGTCTGTGAAGTAGACTTCGATCCGAATTTCAGGATAATAAAGCAGAATTTCCTTGTGCTTCATGGTAGCGAATCGATTTGACCTGAAATAGTGTAAAAAAAATTGAAAAGTCATACTTACCTGATCCATTTGCTTACGGCAGGCCGGCCAACGCCATCTTGCTTGAAGATCTCGGCCGAAATCCTCTGCGCGGTGATGTATGACATCACCACACCAGCCGTCATGATTACATCATCGCGGGTTGCTCGACATCTTCAAGCAAGCTGATGGTGGCCGGCCCATTGTGATCAAATGGATCAGGAAAGTATGATTTTTTTTAATTTTCTATTTAAAAATCTTTTATTTATATCAGATACCGCCATCAGGTACAAATGCGGCATCTAAGGGGTACAATGATGGGAAGCCGCTCCCTGTCATTGCACCCACTACTTAGAAAGAAATGCGCTTTGTGACAAAGTAATTAAATACAAAGCAATTTTTTTTGTAAAATTTGGCGACACAGCCAAAATTGATCAAATCAGCTCATCTCTAGTCATATCTAGTCGTGTGCGTTTGCATTTTGCGGATGATAAAAATGTCTATTCTTGTCAGTAAAAACGGACAAGAATAAGACATGTTCTATCTTTTTTGTGGGGCCACAGAACACAGAAGTACAGATGTGGAAAGCACACGCTGTGCTGTCCTTTTGCGGCCTCTTCGAAATGAATGGGTCCTCAATCGTTCCACAAAAATTGCAACTTAGGGGAACAACAGATCTAGGTACGGGGACAGGGCACCCCCACCTTTAGGAGGTGTTCCTGGGCTGAGTATGCCATAGGGTTAGAATTAGGGACATATTTATTTTTCATTTATCCTCCCCTTCTGGATCCCTGGTGGAAAAAATAATATTTTTTGTTTGTCTGTGAGAGTATCTGACACGGTATTCGTCTGTGTATATGATTCACGTTAGGGCTTTTCTTGGCCTATTACCCATGTAAAAATTAAAGGTATTTTTAATACAGCACGTTTAACCTAGACATAGAACATTTCTCCACAGGAAGTAGTAATTACTGAAAGTGTGGATAGATGTAAGAAATGTCTACTTTTTTGTGTGAAATACAATATACAGGGTTATTGGCTTTATTACTGTATATCCAGGGATCTCTACGATTGCAAACTGGAGGTACGTAGGAATGTTGTTTCCACTTTGTGGCAAATTGCCATTACATTACTGATGTTTTGAATCTAATGGTCTATTTTTAACCAATTATGTAACTAACTATGCAACTATAATGTTTTTGGAGGCTTTAAACGTGTTACAGTTGGTTATATTATTATTAGACTCAATGATTACTTTTGAATAATGATCTGGGAGTCATTATCAAACGTTAACCCCTTACAAAATATATAATTTACCCCCGACAAAGCCACCAGTAAACTCCAATGCAATTATTATATATAATATAGAATAGAAGTTAGCCAATTTAGACTTTCCATTGCCTTAAAAAAAAAAATGTAAAAAAAAAAAGAGTTGAGGCTCTCACATTTAAGATAAAGCATTGGATCTTATATTGCATGCTACAGTCGCTTACAGGGATAATTAGCAACTTAAAAAAATGTTACAAAGTTTTACTTGAAAATCGAGGTTTCATGTTCAGCGTTCATGATAAAAAGTGTGCTGAAAAATATATAATCAGTTTAATAACCCCCGCAGTGCACACCAGGAGAGCCCGTTACAGAGAGATGGTTTCAATGGTTTGTCACGCAGCTGATCCAAGACTCCGTTCTGTAAAATAAAGTATTTTTTCACTTAATTTATTATTGTTGTAACAAAATAAAGCGTTACAAGCTGAAAACAGCTTTTATCACACTTTCTTCTGTGAAGGGTAATGCCGCATTTTTTCCAGACAAGATATATGATTAAAGAAACATTAAGTAGTTCAGCTATTTACAAAATTTGCATTCTGTCACGAATGCTGTTGTCCAAAATTATAGATAAAAAATAAAAAAATTCATAGGTCAAAGATAAGTGTATTTATTTAAATTAATTTTGGGTTTGATTCACTGAATTTTTGAAAAATAGTATCTTCTTTACAAAAGGAAAATAAAACTTAGAGTTTCACATCAGGAACCGAGCTCCTAACAGAGCCGAGCAAAGAAAATTTCCTTGACTGCCTGAGAGGCCTTGGTTGGGGTATGATTTCTCTTTAGTATGGTGCCGAGTATGCATGAGGAGTATTATAAGCCAGTCAATGCTCTTTTGGGTTTCTGGGAAAGTAACCTAAAAATAAGCACATCCTACAATACTCTGCACACATACTAAGCATACTAGGACAGGGCTTCCAAAACTGAATGTCATACTAGTTCAGTAGGAAATTGCTAATACCTTGTTGGTTACCTAAACTATTTAATATTAGAGTTACTGAGATTACTTCACCCCTTTTCCTGTGTTCAGTCACAATTTAGTCGTGCTCGACTCTTTGCGACCCCATGGACCACAGCACGCCAGGCCCCTCTATCTTCCACTGTCTCTCGAAGCTTACCTAAGCTCATGTATTGAGTAGCCTTTTGATTCTGTCCATAGTTTTTTTTGGGCAGAATACTGGAGTGGTTTGCGTTTTGTCGGAGCTCTCTACTATGACCTGTCCATCTTGGGTGGCCCTGCATGACATAGCTCATAGCTTCACAGAGCTAGACAAGCCACTCCGCCTCGATAAGGCAGCAATCCATAAAGGAGCCCTTTTCCTATCAGAATTAAAAAAAATATTTCCAGGACTCATATTATGCAGAACCTATACATATGCATTTAAACTGTTCTGCATTACAACCAAAAAGAAGCCCAAAAAGTTACAAAAGATCAGAATATTATAACCTACAGTGTACTACAGGCATGCTAGCCTTTCTGGAGTAGGTATCTAAAAACTCCAACCAAGCCTGTTGGAAAAGTTATTTTATTGAAACATGATATGATTATTCATCATATACTAAAGGGTTTTTCTGGGAGTACAACATTGATGACCTAGCCTTATGACAAGTCATTAATATCTGATAGGTGATGATCTAACACCCGTCACCACCACTGATCACCTGTTTCAAGAGACAGTGACCTCTTTACAGCATACCAAGCACAGCGCGTACATTGTATAGTGGCTGTGCTTGAAATTTCAGCCCAGGTCCAATAATTTGAATGTGCCTGAGCTGCACATAGCTTATGGGAGGGGGTGCCAGGAGTCATACACCTACCAGTCAGGTGCTGATGACTTATCATGAGGACAGGTCATCAATATAGTTCTCCCGTAAAAACCTTTTAAAAGAGGTATTTCTGATCAAAGCTCCAAGCTTTGGTCAAGCCAGAGTATCAGTGAGCACATCTACAGAAGTTTGAAAAAGAATTAGTATGCACAGGAGAGATTGGCCAGAAAAATCCCAACGGTAAATGCAGTATGGTCATTGACTTTGGACTCATCCTACGTATCAGGACATGGAGCAAAATAGCTTTCCTCCAAGAGAAAGACCATTGTCTTCAAGACTATCTAAAAGATAGATTAGTACAAAATGAATCAGTGCCTTCTGGTAATACACATGGCATCTCACACAGCCAACCAGAACCCATTCTATACTGATGAGAAGCAACAAATATGAAACAGTGCTATCTACAGATATTTCATCATGGACAGTCCAAACATTGATGAAGAAGAGGATTAATACGCTTCTCACTTTGGTATTATAATAAAGTTTTGGGTCTGTGATTAGTGGCAGACTTGGAACTTAAAGTGGCCCTGGAAAAAAAAACTAAAAGTGGCCCCAGGTTGTAGATGGATCCAAACTTACAGAAGACAATGCCAACATCAGTAGGTGGGGCCAGCAATACCATATTGTGGCACAAGATACTACCTTGTCAGAGACAAAAACCACAGTGCATCACAAAATACCACCGAAAAGCTGCCCCTCTATGGTGGCTAGCACCAGCTGCCATCTTTTGTCCTCCTTGACTTGTTTCATGATGGCAATACAGTTGAATTCGAGTTGGAATTCAAATGATCACAGCACTCATCCAATCACTGGTTTTCACAGGGTGCTCGTCTAGATCGGTCCCCAGCTCCACCTCGGGAACTATGTCATCCTTGTATACACAAATTGACAGCACTCCAGAGTTGAAGTTGTAGTAATTAATGATTTTATTCAGCCGGACATAATCTCAGGCAACTTTTTTGGGCTATATGCAGCCCTTTATCAGGCCCAGTGCAGGGAGCATGAGTGTGGACGCCAGTATCAGTGTGGATGCCGGCATCCACACTGATGCTCCCCGCAATAGGCCTTAAGAAGGGCTGAATATAGCCCAAAACGTTGCCTGACTTTTTGTCTGGCTGAATAAAATCATTAATTACTTCACCTTCAATTTTGGAGTGCTGTCAATTTGTATATACAAGAATACAGTTGAATTCTGGAGGCCACCTGCGGCCAGCAATCAGTCAGGAAGCGTCAGATCGTTATTTACTCTTGCTGTTGGTGTTTTGTTCCTGTTACTGGACTATAAGCCAAGCAACTGAAATGCAACAAAAGCCCACTGAACACTTAAATGTCAATTAAACAATTTTGCAATCTCCATGTAAAATTATATTGTAAAGATGTGTGAAATGGTGGTAGAGTAGAACATGAAACAGATCTTGGAGAAAAGCACAAACTTGAATCATCGCCCCCTCTATGAACTTCATATTTTGGCTACTCTTATTAATCAACATTGATCAGCCCCTGAAAGTTCACAAATCAAGTTGGAGCAGAGGGCTGCCTTTCGGGCGAGTTTTTCTCACGCTCGTGGTAATCAAATACAGTTTGTCTACGAGACAGAAGTTCAAACAGGCTTCCAGTGGTATTGAACTATAAAATACTGGATATAGGAAAATCAATAAGGTTGTGGAGAGGCGAGCCACAGCATGATATTAGAGGGCAATGATTATCAATAGGTTTGTCATCTTAAGATGAGAAATTTATTCTATATAATATTGTAAAGCGTCGTAGACACTGATTACTTGTTTATGAGGTTTTCTACTTCTTCTGAGGTAAATATGATTGTTGTTTTTATGTCTGTGTATATCTGTATGTATCTCTCCGTCTTTCAGCTCTTGTTGGCCAGCCAACTTCTCTCTCTGTCCACAATTATCTCTACTGATAAACCCGTGCATCATTCACACTTACACACAGCATTACCACACTACATGCCCATACACAATCAATAACTGTCTGCCAAACGATTGTTCGGCCCATAGCTCTCTCTCCCGACTTGCTCATACACATGCATGTTCGGCTTGGCTGAAAGTGTATGTGGATTCTATGTGGGAGCGGAGAAAGCTGATGGCAGACACTTCTATGTAAAGCCTATCTTTTGGGAGAACAAAAGAAGCTAACGAAAATATTAATTTTGCCCTATCTTTGTCTTCCCAACAGAGAGTTGGGAGCTCCTCACACAGATCAATGTATCAGCTCAACGGCAGGTTCATACAACATAAGACTAATGTGTATGGCCAGCTTTAGAGGGTGTGGGAAGCATGCAGCTGATTAACCCTCAATGAGATAGAGCTTCCGTCAAGCAAAATACATTTTTGTTTCTTTGGTGATATTTCATGATATGCAAGTGAAGTAGCCTGTAAGGGCCTCATTAACGAGACATGGTTCATTTGTAACATTTATGTGTTGGAAGTTTTAAGTGTGTGTCTCTTTATGACTATATGATCCTGGGTTTTGAATGCTTAAAAGCCCTTGTAGAATATGCTGAGGGTTCAACATCAGTTCAGGGTAAGAGCTGGATGTCGGGGGATTTACTTGCTACTAAGGTGGTTGCAATTTAACTCCTGTTGTTTTTTGTTTTTTTTGTTTGCTCAAAATAACTATGAGCTTTTGTTTTTGCCCCAAAAGTGAAGATTTTTTATCATGGTGCATACACTGACAGCTCAATACTACTCAATAAATATGTTAAATCTTTGAAAACTTGCATTTATATTCCATGGATGTGACATGTAGTGTTGATCACGAATATTCAAATTGCGAATTTTAATCGTGAATATCGTCACTTCGGGAATTCGTGAATATTTAGAATATCTCAAAATATATTCGTAATCGCGATTATTCGCTTTTTTTAAAATACCGGTCTATGCGAATTTTTATGCAAATTTTATGAGATTTTTTAAATGAGAATTTTCGCAATGAAGAAAATAATGCCTGAAGATCAGGAACTTGCGAATTTGCGAATATATGGTGAATATTCGCCCAAACATTCGCGAAATATCGCAAATTCGAATATTGCCCCTGCCGCTCATCACTAGTGACATGGTAAATTAAGGGGATTCCTACCAAATGTACCATGTGTAGAAAGGGAAGGTGATATTTAGTTTTGAAATTAAAGTGATCTAATGTTCGGATCTTTTAGATACTTAAGCTGGCTATACACATTAGATTAATATCAGCAAAACCAGAAACTTTTGACAGGAATGGCGTACCATATAATGTGTATGAGGGCCACTTGACTCTGCCATTACAGCACATGTACTGTAGGAGGAGAAAGGGTTTAGGCTGTTGGGTGTGAACAAGCCTAATTTGTTCTCACCGGAGTGTGCATTCCTACTGAGAGATCAGGAGTTGATCTGAAAGAGCATTCAGTCAACAACTATCTAAAAATATAGCCAGATTAAGATGACAAAGGACCCTATATACTGGAGAATCCGCCAGATAATCGCTAATGAGTGTTTATAGGAATGCTGATTAGTATTTATCCGCAGGTGTAAAAGTGCTCCCGACTACGCAATGAACGAGAGAAACGTTCATTCATCGGGTAGTCGGCCTTGATTATGTAGGCACCTAAATTATTTGCAAGCAGCAGATCCTGCTATCTAAACAATGATTCTGTATGGGAACGAGCGATGGTATTAGCGATTGTTACTCTGCATACAGTGGAGGAGATAGCTGCATATAAATTCAGTGGTCTCCTTAACTGATGAGCAGGCGCTTGCCGGGGAGTAGCGCTTCCTTCCTGAAAATTGCCTGCTGAATTGATCAGTGTACAGTGACCTTAAAGGGGTTGTCCCACAAAAAAATATTCTACAGTTTTCAAACCAACACCTGGATCTGAATACTTTTGTAATTGCATGTAATTAAAATTTGTGTATAGTTACTGAGTTTTTCAATAAAATGTATCTGCATAGCACCACTTAATTTCTTATTTCTTTGACCTGCTCACTGAGATGGCCGCACATGCTCAGTTTCATCCTCCAACTGCTTCCTGAGTTGTGATGGGGAGAACACAGACACGCCCCCTGTGCTGCAGCAGAAAAGACACTCCCCTTCAGCCGTCAGCTTGATATACATCTAGCAGAGCAATGAATGAGGAGATCTCTGGATCCATGTGAGGTACAAGGCTGGTTCTAGCTTTGTTAGAAAGAGATTGCCACGTACTAAATGAAGTCTGATTTTCATTTTTTACATTGTTCCTGGGATAATGCCTTTAAGGGTACAACCAAACAGAGTGGTCGTGTGGTGTTTGAGATGCAACC
>JAKVIS010000532.1:0-25889 GCA_033119425.1 Bufotes viridis | reverse complement strand
TCTGGCCTGCAACTGCTGGGACACCAGAATCAGGGTATTGCTATTTTGCCAGATTAATTTCACTCCCAGAACAAAATATATGTTTTGGCAGACACTATGAAATCAGGCCTGCAACTGCTGTGACACCAGAATCAGGGGATATTGCTATTTTGCCAGATTAATTTCACCCCAGAACAAAATATATGTTTTGGCAGACACTATGAAATCTGGCCTGCAACTGCTGGGACACCAGAGATCAGGGTATTGCTATTTTGCCAGATTAATTTCAACCCCAGAACAAAATATATGTTTTGGCAGACACTATGAAATCTGGCCTGCAACTGCTGGGGACACCAGAATCAGTGTAATGCTATTTTGGCAATTGAATGTCACCCCAGAGCAAAATATATGTTCGACGAACATTATGAAATCTGTCCTGCAACTGCTGGGACACCAGAATCAGGGTATTGCTATTTTGGCAATTGAATGTCACCCCAGAACAAAATATGTGTTTTGGCAGACACTATGAAATCTGGCCTGCAACTGCTGGGACACCAGAATCAGGGTATTGCTATTTTGGCAATTGAATGTCACCCCAGAACAAAACTTGTGTTTTGGCAGACACTATGAAATCTGGCCTGCAACTGCTGGGACACCAGAATCAGGGTATTGCTATTTTGGCAATTGAATGTCACCCCAGAACAAAATATGCAACTTCTGGAAATGTCACCCCAGAACAAAATATATGTTTTGACTGGACACTATGAAATCTGGCCTGCAACTGCTGGGACTACCAGAATCAGAGGTATTGCTATTTTTAGGCAATTGAATGTCACCACAGAACAAAATATGTTTTTGGCAGACACTATGAAATCTGGCCTGCAACTGCTGGGACACCAGAATCAGGGTATTGCTATTTTGCTCAGATTAAATTCACCTCAGAACAAAATATGTGTTTTGGCAGCACACTATGGAATCTGGCCTGCAACTGCTGGGACACCAGAATCAGGGTATTGCTTATTTGCCAGATTAAATTCACCCCAGAACAAAATATATGTTTTGGCAGACACTATGAAATCTGGCCTGCAACTGCTGGGACACCAGAATCAGGGAATTGCTATTTTGGCAATTGAATGTCACCCAGAACAAAATGCTTGTTTTGGCAGACACTATGGCCTGGCCTGCAACTGCTGACACCAGAATCAGGGTATTGCTATTTTGCCAGATTGAATGTCACCCCAGAACAAAAATATGTGTTTTGGCTCTGACACTAAGAAATCTGGCCTGCAAAACTGCTGGGACACCAGAATCAGGGTATTCCGCTATTTTGCCAGATTAATTTCACCCCAGAACAAAATATATGTTTTGGCAGACACTATGAAATCTGGCCTGCAACTGCTGGGACACCAGAATCAGGAATTATTGCTATTTTGCCAGATTGAATGTCACCCCAGAAGACAAAATAATATGTTTGGCAGACACTATGGTAATCTGGCCTGCAACTGCTGGGACACCTCAGAATCAGGGTATATGCTATTTAGGCAATTGGATGTCACCCCAGAACAAAATATAGGTTTTGACGGACACTATGAAATCTGGCCTGCAACTGCTGTGACACCAGAATCAGGGCATTGCTATTTTGCCAGAATTAATTTCACCCTAGAAATAAAATAGGTGTTTTGTGCAGACACTATGGAATCTGGCCAGGCAAACATGCTGGGACAACTAGGGTCAGGGTATTGCTATTTCGGCAGATTGCATGTCACCCTACAGAACAAAATATGTGTTTTGGCAGACACTATGAAATCTGGCCCCTGCAGCTGCTGGGACACCAGAATCAGGGTATTGCTATTTCTGAAAACGGCTGAATGTCACCCCCACAACAAAATATGTCGTTGGACAGACACTATGAAATCTGGCCTGCAACTGCTGGGACACAGAATCAGAATGTGCTATTTTGCCCAGATTAATTAACACCCCAAGAACAAAATATATGTTTTCGACAGACAACAGAAGAAATCTGGCCTGCAACTGCTGGGACACCAGAATCAGGGTATTGCTATTTTGCCAGATTAATTTCACCCCAGAACAAAATATATGTTTTGACAGACACTATGAAATCTGGCCTGCAACTGCTGGGACACCAGAATCAGGGTATTGCTATTTTGCCAGATTAATTTCACCCCAGAACAAAATATGTGTTTTGGCAGACACTATGAAATCTGGCCTGCAACTGCTGGGACACCAGAATCAGGGTATTGCTATTTTGCCAGATTAATTTCACCCCAGAACAAAATATATGTTTTGGCAGACACTATGAAATCTGGCCTGCAACTGCTGGGACACCAGAATCAGGGTATTGCTATTTTGCCAGATTAATTTCACCCCAGAACAAAATATATGTTTTGGCAGACACTATGAAATCTGGCCTGCAACTGCTGGGACACCAGAATCAGGGTATTGCTATTTTGCCAGATTAATTTCACCCCCAGAACAAAATATATGTTTTGGCATGGCCTGCAACTGCTGGGACACCAGAATCAGGGTATTGCTATTTTGGCAGATTGAATTTCACCCCCAGAACAAAATATATGTTTTGGCAGACACTATGAAATCTGGCCTGCAACTGCTGGGACACCAGAATCAGGGTATTGCTATTTTGCCAGATTGAATTTCACCCCAGAACAAAATATGTGTTTTGGCAGACACTATGAAATCTGGCCTGCAACTGCTGGGACACCAGAATCAGGGTATTGCTATTTTGCCAGATTGAATTTCACCCCAGAACAAAATATGTGTTTTGGCAGACACTATGAAATCTGGCCTGCAACTGCTGGGACACCAGAATCAGGGTATTGCTATTTTGCCAGATTAATTTCACCCCAGAACAAAAATATGTGTTTTGGCAGACACTATGAAATCTGGCCTGCAACTGCTGGGACACCAGAATCAGGGTATTGCTATTTTGCCAGATTAATTTCACCCCAGAACAAAATATGTGTTTTGGCAGACACTATGAAATCTGGCCTGCAACTGCTGGGACACCAGAATCAGGGTATTGCTATTTTGCCAGATTAATTTCACCCCAGAACAAAATATATGTTTTGGCAGACACTATGAAATCTGGCCTGCAACTGCTGGGACACCAGAATCAGGGTATTGCTATTTTGCCAGATTAATTTCACCCCAGAACAAAATATGTGTTTTGGCAGACACTATGAAATCTGGCCTGCAACTGCTGGGACACCAGAATCAGGGTATTGCTATTTTGGCAGATTGAATTTCACCCCAGAACAAAATATGTGTTTTGGCAGACACTATGAAATCTGGCCTGCAACTGCTGGGACACCAGAATCAGGGTATTGCTATTTTGCCAGATTGAATTTCACCCCAGAACAAAATATGTGTTTTGGCAGACACTATGAAATCTGGCCTGCAACTGCTGGGACACCAGAATCAGGGTATTGCTATTTTGCCAGATTAATTTCACCCCAGAACAAAATATGTGTTTTGGCAGACACTATGAAATCTGGCCTGCAACTGCTGGGACACCAGAATCAGGGTATTGCTATTTTGCCAGATTAATTTCACCCCCAGAACAAAATATGTGTTTTGGCAGACACTATGAAATCTGGCCTGCAACTGCTGGGACACCAGAATCAGGGTATTGCTATTTTGGCAGATTGAATTTCACCCCAGAACAAAAATATGTGTTTTTGGCAGACACTATGAAATCTGGCCTGCAACTGCTGGGACACCAGAATCAGGGTATTGCTATTTTGGCAGATTAATTTCACCCCAGAACAAAATATGTGTTTTGGCAGACACTATGAAATCTGGCCTGCAACTGCTGGGACACCAGAATCAGGGTATTGCTATTTTGCCAGATTAATTTCACCCCAGAACAAAATATGTGTTTTGGCAGACACTATGAAATCTGGCCTGCAACTGCTGGGACACCAGAATCAGGGTATTGCTATTTTGCCAGATTGAATTTCACCCCAGAACAAAATATGTGTTTTGGCAGACACTATGAAATCTGGCCTGCAACTGCTGGGACACCAGAATCAGGGTATTGCTATTTTGGCAGATTGAATTTCACCCCAGAACAAAATATGTGTTTTGGCAGACACTATGAAATCTGGCCTGCAACTGCTGGGACACCAGAATCAGGGTATTGCTATTTTGCCAGATTGAATTTCACCCCAGAACAAAATATGTGTTTTGGCAGACACTATGAAATCTGGCCTGCAACTGCTGGGACACCAGAATCAGGGTATTGCTATTTTGCCAGATTAATTTCACCCCAGAACAAAATATGTGTTTTGGCAGACACTATGAAATCTGGCCTGCAACTGCTGGGACACCAGAATCAGGGTATTGCTATTTTGCCAGATTAATTTCACCCCAGAACAAAATATGTGTTTTGGCAGACACTATGAAATCTGGCCTGCAACTGCTGGGACACCAGAATCAGGGTATTGCTATTTTGCCAGATTAATTTCACCCCAGAACAAAATATGTGTTTTGGCAGACACTATGAAATCTGGCCTGCAACTGCTGGGACACCAGAATCAGGGTATTGCTATTTTGCCAGATTAATTTCACCCCAGAACAAAATATATGTTTTGGCAGACACTATGAAATCTGGCCTGCAACTGCTGGGACACCAGAATCAGGGTATTGCTATTTTGCCAGATTAATTTCACCCCAGAACAAAATATATGTTTTGGCAGACACTATGAAATCTGGCCTGCAACTGCTGGGACACCAGAATCAGGGTATTGCTATTTTGCCAGATTAATTTCACCCCAGAACAAAATATGTGTTTTGGCAGACACTATGAAATCTGGCCTGCAACTGCTGGGACACCAGAATCAGGGTATTGCTATTTTGCCAGATTAATTTCACCCCAGAACAAAATATGTGTTTTGGCAGACACTATGAAATCTGGCCTGCAACTGCTGGGACACCAGAATCAGGGTATTGCTATTTTGGCAGATTGAATTTCACCCCAGAACAAAATATATGTTTTGGCAGACACTATGAAATCTGGCCTGCAACTGCTGGGACACCAGAATCAGGGTATTGCTATTTTGCCAGATTAATTTCACCCCAGAACAAAATATGTGTTTTGGCAGACACTATGAAATCTGGCCTGCAACTGCTGGGACACCAGAATCAGGGTATTGCTATTTTGCCAGATTAATTTCACCCCAGAACAAAATATGTGTTTTGGCAGACACTATGAAATCTGGCCTGCAACTGCTGGGACACCAGAATCAGGGTATTGCTATTTTGCCAGATTAATTTCACCCCAGAACAAAATATGTGTTTTGGCAGACACTATGAAATCTGGCCTGCAACTGCTGGGACACCAGAATCAGGGTATTGCTATTTTGCCAGATTGAATTTCACCCCAGAACAAAATATGTGTTTTGGCAGACACTATGAAATCTGGCCTGCAACTGCTGGGACACCAGAATCAGGGTATTGCTATTTTGCCAGATTGAATTTCACCCCAGAACAAAATATGTGTTTTGGCAGACACTATGAAATCTGGCCTGCAACTGCTGGGACACCAGAATCAGGGTATTGCTATTTTTGCCAGATTAATTTCACCCCAGAACAAAATATGTGTTTTGGCAGACACTATGAAATCTG
This sequence comes from Bufotes viridis, assembly GCA_033119425.1. Classification (NCBI taxonomy): domain Eukaryota; kingdom Metazoa; phylum Chordata; class Amphibia; order Anura; family Bufonidae; genus Bufotes; species Bufotes viridis. The sequence continues at coordinate 20,246 of JAKVIS010000532.1, read as the reverse complement.
GCCTGCAACTGCTGGGACACCAGAATCAGGGTATTGCTATTTTGCCAGATTAATTTCACCCCAGAACAAAATATGTGTTTTGGCAGACACTATGAAATCTGGCCTGCAACTGCTGGGACACCAGAATCAGGGTATTGCTATTTTGCCAGATTGAATTTCACCCCAGAACAAAATATGTGTTTTGGCAGACACTATGAAATCTGGCCTGCAACTGCTGGGACACCAGAATCAGGGTATTGCTATTTTGGCAGATTGAATTTCACCCCAGAACAAAATATATGTTTTGGCAGACACTATGAAATCTGGCCTGCAACTGCTGGGACACCAGAATCAGGGTATTGCTATTTTGCCAGATTAATTTCACCCCAGAACAAAATATGTGTTTTGGCAGACACTATGAAATCTGGCCTGCAACTGCTGGGACACCAGAATCAGGGTATTGCTATTTTGCCAGATTAATTTCACCCCAGAACAAAATATGTGTTTTGGCAGACACTATGAAATCTGGCCTGCAACTGCTGGGACACCAGAATCAGGGTATTGCTATTTTGCCAGATTAATTTCACCCCAGAACAAAATATGTGTTTTGGCAGACACTATGAAATCTGGCCTGCAACTGCTGGGACACCAGAATCAGGGTATTGCTATTTTGCCAGATTGAATTTCACCCCAGAACAAAATATATGTTTTGGCAGACACTATGAAATCTGGCCTGCAACTGCTGGGACACCAGAATCAGGGTATTGCTATTTTGCCAGATTAATTTCACCCCAGAACAAAATATGTGTTTTGGCAGACACTATGAAATCTGGCCTGCAACTGCTGGGACACCAGAATCAGGGTATTGCTATTTTGCCAGATTAATTTCACCCCAGAACAAAATATGTGTTTTGGCAGACACTATGAAATCTGGCCTGCAACTGCTGGGACACCAGAATCAGGGTATTGCTATTTTGCCAGATTAATTTCACCCCAGAACAAAATATGTGTTTTGGCAGACACTATGAAATCTGGCCTGCAACTGCTGGGACACCAGAATCAGGGTATTGCTATTTTGCCAGATTAATTTCACCCCAGAACAAAATATGTGTTTTGGCAGACACTATGAAATCTGGCCTGCAACTGCTGGGACACCAGAATCAGGGTATTGCTATTTTGCCAGATTAATTTCACCCCAGAACAAAATATGTGTTTTGGCAGACACTATGAAATCTGGCCTGCAACTGCTGGGACACCAGATCAGGTATTGCTATTTTGCCATGATTCATTTCACCCCAGAACATAAAATATATGTTTTGGCAGACACTATGAAATCTGGCCTGCAACTGCTGGACACCAGAATCAGGGTATTGCTATTTTGCAGATTAATTTCACCCCAGAACAAAATATATGTTTTGGCAGACACTATGAAATCTGGCCTGCAACTGCTGGGACACCAGAATCAGGTATTGCTATTTTGGCAATTGAATGTCACCCCAGAACAAAATATATGTTTTGGCAGACACTATGAAATCTGGCCTGCAACTGCTGGGACACCAGAATCAGGGTATTGCTATTTTGCCAGATTAATTTCACCCCAGAACAAAATATGTGTTTTGGCAGACACTATGAAATCTGGCCTGCAACTGCTGGGACACCAGAATCAGGGTATTGCTATTTTGCCAGATTAATTTCACCCCAGAACAAAATATATGTTTTGGCGGACACTATGAAATCTGGCCTGCAACTGCTGGGACACCAGAATCAGGGTATTGCTATTTTGCCAGATTGAATTTCACCCCAGAACAAAATATATGTTTTGGCAGACACTATGAAATCTGGCCTGCAACTGCTGGGACACCAGAATCAGGGTATTGCTATTTTGCCAGATTGAATTTCACCCCAGAACAAAATATATGTTTTGGCAGACACTATGAAATCTGGCCTGCAACTGCTGGGACACCAGAATCAGGGTATTGCTATTTTGGCAGATTGAATGTCACCCCAGAACAAAATATGTGTTTTGGCAGACACTATGAAATCTGGCCTGCAACTGCTGGGACACCAGAATCAGGATATTGCTTATTTTGGCAGATTAATTTCACCCCAGAACAAAATATATGTTTTGGCAGACACTATGAAATCTGGCCTGCAACTGCTGGGACACCAGAATCAGGGTATTGCTATTTTGCCAGATTAATTTCACCCCAGAACAAAATATATGTTTTGGCAGACACTATGAAATCTGGCCTGCAAACTGCTGGGACACCAGAATCAGGGTATTGCTATTTTGGCATATTGAATGTCACCCCAGAACAAAATATGTGTTTTGACAGACACTATGAAATCTGGCCTGCAACTGCTGGGACACCAGAATCAGGGTACTGCTATTTTGGCAATTGAATGTCACCCCAGAACAAAATATGTGTTTTGACGGACACTATGAAATCTGGCCTGCAACTGCTGGGACACCAGAATCAGGGTATTGCTATTTTGGCAGATTGAATGTCACCCCAAGAACAAAATATGTGTTTTGGCAGACACTATGGAATCTGGCCTGCAACTGCTGGGACACCAGAATCAGGGTATTGCTTATTTTGCCAGATTGAAATGTCACCCCAGAACAAAAATATGTGTTTTGGCAGACACTATGAAATCTGGCCTGCAACTGCTGGGACACCAGAATCAGGGTATTGCTATTTTGGCAATTGAATGTCACCCAGAACAAAATATGTGTTTTGGCAGACACTATGAAATCTGGCCTGCAACTGCTGGGACACCAGAATCAGAATTATTGCTATTTTGGCAGATTGAATGTCACCCCAGAACAAAATATGTGTTTTGGCAGACACTATGAAATCTGGCCTGCAACTGCTGGGACACCAGAATCAGGGATATTGCTATTTTGCCAGATTAATTTCACCCCAGAACAAAATATATGTTTTGGCAGACACTATGAAATCTGGCCTGCAACTGCTGGGACACCAGAATCAGGGTATTGCTATTTTGGCAATTGAATGTCACCCCAGAACAAAATATGTGTTTTGGCAGACACTATGAAATCTGGCCTGCAACTGCTGGGACACCAGAATCAGAGTATTGCTATTTAGGCAATTGAATGTCACCCAGAACAAAATATAGTGTTTTGACAGACACTATGAAATCTGGCCTGCAACTGCTGTGACACCAGAATCAGGGTATTGCTATTTTGCCAGATTAATTTCACCCCAGAACAAAATATGTGTTTTGGCAGACACTATGAAATCTGGCCTGCAACTGCTGGGACACCAGAATCAGGGTATTGCTATTTTGCCAGATTAATTTCACCCCAGAACAAAATATATGTGTTTGGCAGACACTATGAAATCTGGCCTGCAACTGCTGTGACACCAGAATCAGGGTATTGCTATTTTGCCAGATTAATTTCACCCCAGAACAAAATATATGTTTTGGCAGACACTATGAAATCTGGCCTGCAACTGCTGGGACACCAGAATCAGGGTATTGCTATTTTGCCAGATTAATTTCACCCCAGAACAAAATATATGTTTTGAGCAGACACTATGAAATCTGGCCTGCAACTGCTGTGACACCAGAATCAGGGTATTGCTATTTTGCCAGATTAATTTCACCCAGAACAAAACATGTGTTTTGGCAGACACTATGAAATCTGGCCTGCAACTGCTGGGACACCAGAATCAGGTATTGCTATTTTGGCAATTGAATGTCACCCCAGAACAAAATATATGTTTTGACAGACACTATGAAATCTGGCCTGCAACTGCTGGGACACCAGAATCAGGGTATTCCTATTTTGCCAGATTAATTTAACCCCAGAACAAAATATATGTTTTGGCAGACATTATGAAATCTGGCCTGCAACTGCTGGGACACCAGAATCAGGGTATTGCTATTTTGGCTATTGAATGTCACCCCAGAACAAAATATGTGTTTTGACAGACACTATGAAATCTGGCCTGCAACTGCTGGGACACCAGAATCAGGGTATTGCTATTTTGGCAATTGAATGTCACCCCAGAACAAAATATGTGTTTTGGCGGACACTATGAAATCTGGCCTGCAACTGCTGGGACACCAGAATCAGGGTATTGCTATTTTGCCAGATTAATTTCACCCCAGAACAAAATATGTGTTTTGGCAGACACTATGAGATCTGGCCTGCAACTGCTGGGACACCAGGAATCAGGGTATTGCTTATTTTGCCAGATTGAATGTCACCCCAGAACAAAATATATGTTTTGGCAGACACTATGAAATCTGGCCTGCAACTGCTGGGACACCAGAATCAGGGTATTGCTATTTTGCCAGATTGAATGTCACCCCAGAACAAAATATGTGTTTTGGCAGACACTATGAAATCTGGCCTGCAACTGCTGGGACACCAGAATCAGGGTATTGCTATTTTGACAGATTAATTTCACCCCAGAACAAAATATGTGTTTTGGCAGACACTATGAAATCTGGCCTGCAACTGCTGGGACACCAGAATCAGGGTATTGCTATTTTGCCAGATTAATTTCACCCCAGAACAAAATATATGTTTTGGCAGACACTATGAAATCTGGCCTGCAACTGCTGGGACACCAGAATCAGGGTATTGCTATTTTGGCAATTGAATGTCACCCCAGAACAAAATATATGTTTTGGCAGACACTATGAAATCTGGCCTGCAACTGCTGGGACACCAGAATCAGGGTATTGCTATTTTGGCAATTGAATGTCACCCCAGAACAAAATATGGTTTTGGCAGACACTATGAAATCTGGCCTGCAACTGCTGGGACACCAGAATCAGGGTATTGCTATTTTGCCAGATTAATTTCACCCCAGAACAAAATATGTGTTTTGGCAGACACTATGAAATCTGGCCTGCAACTGCTGGGACACCAGAATCAGAGTATTGCTATTTTGCCAGATTGAATGTCACCCCAGAACAAAATATGTGTTTTGGCAGACACTATGAAATCTGGCCTGCAACTGCTGGGACACCAGAATCAGGGTATTGCTATTTTGCCAGATTAATTTCACCGCAGAACAAAATATGTTTTTGGCAGACACTATGAAATCTGGCCTGCAACTGCTGGGACACCAGAATCAGGGTATTGCTATTTTGCCAGATTAATTTCACCCCAGAACAAAATATATGTTTTGGCAGACACTATGAAATCTGGCCTGCAACTGCTGGGACACCAGAATCAGGGTATTGCTATTTTGCCAGATTAAATTCACCCCAGAACAAAATATGTGTTTTGGCAGACACTATGAATCTGGCCTGCAACTGCTGGGACACCAGAATCAGAGTATTGCTATTTTGCCAGATTAATTTCACCCCAGAACAAAATATATGTTTTGGCAGACACTATGAAATCTGGCCTGCAACTGCTGGGACACCAGAATCAGGGTATTGCTATTTTGACATGATTAATTTCACCCCAGAACAAAATATATGTTTTGGCAGACACTATGAAATCTGGCCTGCAACTGCTGGGACACCAGAATCATGGTATTGCTATTTTGGCAATTGAATGTCACCCCAGAACAAAATATGTTTTTTGGCAGACACTATGAAATCTGGCCTGCAACTGCTGGGACACCAGAATCAGGGTATTGATATTTTGACTGATTAATTTCACCCCAGAACAAAATTTATATTTTGGCAGAAACTATGAAATCTGGCCTGCAACTGCTGGGACACCAGAATCAGGGTATTGCTATTTTGCCAGATTAATTTCACCCCAGAACAAAATGTTTGTTTTGGCAGACACTATGAAATCTGGCCTGCAACTTCTGGGAAACCAGAATCAGGGAATTGCTATTTTGGCAATTGAATGTCACCCCAGAACAAAATATATGTTTTGACGGACACTATGAAATCTGGCCTCCAACTGCTGGGACACCAGAATCAGGGTATTGCTATTTTGGCAATTGAATGTCACCACAGAACAAAATATGTGTTTTGGCAGACGCTATGAAATCTGGCCTGCAACTGCTGGGACACCAGAATCAGGGTATTGCTATTTTGCCAGATTGAATTTCACCCCAGAACAAAATATGTGTTTTGGCAGACACTATGAAATCTGGCCTGCAACTGCTGGGACACCAGAATCAGGATATTTCTATTTTGCCAGATTAATTTCACCCCAGAACAAAATATATGTTTTGGCAGACACTATGAAATCAGGCCTGCAACTGCTGTGACACCAGAATCAGGGTATTGCTATTTTGCCAGATTAATTTCACCCCAGAACAAAATATATGTTTTGACAGACACTATGAAATCTGGCCTGCAACTGCTGGGACACCAGAATCAGGGTATTGCTATTTTGCCAGATTAATTTCACCCCAGAACAAAATATATGTTTTGGCAGACACTATGAAATCTGGCCTGCAACTGCTGGGACACCAGAATCAGTGTAATGCTATTTTGGCAATTGAATGTCACCCCAGAACAAAATATATGTTTTGGCGAACACTATGAAATCTGTCCTGCAACTGCTGGGACACCAGAATCAGGGTATTGCTATTTTGGCAATTGAATGTCACCCCAGAACAAAATATGTGTTTTGGCAGACACTATGAAATCTGGCCTGCAACTGCTGGGACACCAGAATCAGGGTATTGCTATTTTGGCAATTGAATGTTACCCCAGAACAAAACTTGTGTTTTGGCAGACACTATGAAATCTGGCCTGCAACTGCTGGGACACCAGAATCAGGGTATTGCTATTTTGGCAATTGAATGTCACCCCAGAACAAAATATGCAACTTCTGGAAATGTCACCCCAGAACAAAATATATGTTTTGACGGACACTATGAAATCTGGCCTGCAACTGCTGGGACACCAGAATCAGGGTATTGCTATTTTGGCAGATTGAATGTCACCACAGAACAAAATATGTGTTTTGGCAGACACTATGAAATCTGGCCTGCAACTGCTGGGACACCAGAATCAGGGTATTGCTATTTTGCCAGATTAATTTCACCCCAGAACAAAATATATGTTTTGGCAGACACTATGAAATCTGGCCTGCAACTGCTGTGACACCAGAATCAGGGTATTGCTATTTTGCCAGATTAAATTCACCCCAGAACAAAATATATGTTTTGGCAGACACTATGAAATCTGGCCTGCAACTGCTGGGACACCAGAATCAGGGTATTGCTATTTTGGCAATTGAATGTCACCCCAGAACAAAATATATGTTTTGACGGACACTATGAAATCTGGCCTGCAACTGCTGTGACACCAGAATCAGGGTATTGCTATTTTGCCAGATTAATTTCACCCCAGAACAAAATATGTTTTTGGCAGACACTATGAAATCTGGCCTGCAACTGCTGGGACACCAGAATCAGGGTATTGCTATTTTGCCAGATTAATTTCACCCCAGAACAAAATATATGTTTTGGCAGACACTATGAAATCTGGCCTGCAACTGCTGTGACACCAGAATCAGGGTATTGCTATTTTGCCAGATTAAATTCACCCCAGAACAAAATATATGTTTTGGCAGACACTATGAAATCTGGCCTGCAACTGCTGGGACACCAGAATCAGGGTATTGCTATTTTGGCAATTGAATGTCACTCCAGAACAAAATATATGTTTTGGCGGACACTATGAAATCTGGCCTGCAACTGCTGTGACACCAGAATCAGGGTATTGCTATTTTGCCAGATTAATTTCACCCCAGAATAAAATATGTCTTTTGGCAGACACTATGAAATCTGGCCTGCAACTGCTGGGACACCAGAATTAGGGTATTGCTATTTTGGCAGATTGAATTTCACCCCAGAACAAAATATATCTTTTGGCAGACACTATGAAATCTGGCCTGCAACTGCTGGGACACCAGAATCAGGGTATTGCTATTTTGGCAATTGAATGTCACCCCAGAACAAAATATATCTTTTGGCAGACACTATGAAATCTGGCCTGCAACTGCTGGGACACCAGAATCAGGGTATTGCTATTTTGCCAGATTAATTTCACCCCAGAACAAAATATATGTTTCGACAGACACTATGAAATCTGGCCTGCAACTGCTGGGACACCAGAATCAGGGTATTGCTATTTTGCCAGATTAATTTCACCCCAGAACAAAATATATGTTTTGGCAGACACTATGAAATCTGGCCTGCAACTGCTGGGACACCAGAATCAGGGTATTGCTATTTTGCCAGATTAATTTCACCACAGAACAAAATATATGTTTTGGCAGACACTATGAAATCAGGCCTGCAACTGCTGTGACACCAGAATCAGGGTATTGCTATTTTGGCAATTGAATGTCACCACAGAACAAAATATATGTTTTGGCAGACACTATGAAATCTGGCCTGCAACTGCTGGGACACCAGAATCAGGGTATTGCTATTTTGCCAGATTAATTTCACCCCAGAACAAAATATATGTTTTGGCAGACACTATGAAATCTGGCCTGCAACTGCTGGGACACCAGAATCAGGGTATTGCTATTTTGCCAGATTAATTTCACCCCAGAACAAAATATGTTTTTTGGCAGACACTATGAAATCTGGCCTGCAACTGCTGGGACACCAGAATTAGGGTATTGCTATTTTGCCAGATTAATTTCACCCCAGAACAAAATATGTCTTTTGGCAGACACTATGAAATCTGGGCTGCAACTTCTGGGAAACCAGAATCAGGGAATTGCTATTTTGGCAATTGAATGTCACCCCAGAACAAAATATATGTTTTGACGGACACTATGAAATCTGGCCTGCAACTGCTGGGACACCAGAATCAGGGTATTGCTATTTTGGCAATTGAATGTCACCACAGAACAAAATATGTTTTTGGCAGACACTATGAAATCTGGCCTGCAACTGCTGGGACACCAGAATCAGGGTATAGCTATTTTGCCAGATTAATTTCACCCCAGAACAAAATATGTGTTTTGGCAGACACTATGAAATCTGGCCTGCAACTGCTGGGACACCAGAATCAGGGTATTGCTATTTTGCCAGATTAATTTCACCCCAGAACAAAATATGTGTTTTGGCAGACACTATGAAATCTGGCCTGCAACTGCTGTGACACCAGAATCAGGGTATTGCTATTTTGCCAGATTAATTTCACCGCAGAACAAAATATGTCTTTTGGCAGACACTATGAAATCTGGCCTGCAACTGCTGGGACACCAGAATCAGGGTATTGCTATTTAGGCAATTGAATGTCACCCCAGAACAAAATATAGGTTTTGACAGACACTATGAAATCTGGCCTGCAACTGCTGTGACACCAAAATCAGGGTATTGCTATTTTGCCAGATTAATTTCACCCCAGAACAAAATATATGTTTTGGCAGACACTATGAAATCTGGCCTGCAACTGCTGTGACACCAGCATCAGGGTATTGCTATTTTGCCAGATTAATTTCACCCCAGAACAAAATATATGTTTTGGCAGACACTATGAAATCTGGCCTGCAACTGCTGGGACACCAGAATCAGCGTATTGCTATTTTGCCAGATTAATTTCACCCCAGAACAAAATATATGTTTTGGCAGACACTATGAAATCTGGCCTGCAACTGCTGGGACACCAGAATCAGGGAATTGCTATTTTGGCAATTGAATTTCACCCCAGAACAAAATATGTGTTTTGACAGACACTATGAAATCTGGCCTGCAACTGCTGGGACACCAGAATCAGGGTATTGCTATTTTGGCAGATTGAATGTCACCCCAGAACAAAATATGTGTTTTGGCAGACACTATGAAATCTGGCCTGCAACTGCTGGGACACCAGAATCAGGGTATTGCTATTTTGCCAGATTAATTTCACCCCAGAACAAAATATATGTTTTGGCAGACACTATGAAATCTGGCCTGCAACTGCTGGGACACCAGAATCAGGGTATTGCTATTTTGGCAGATTGAATGTCACCCCAGAACAAAATATGTGTTTTGGCAGACACTATGAAATCTGGCCTGCAACTGCTGGGACACCAGAATCAGGGTATTGCTATTTTGCCAGATTGAATTTCACCCCAGAACAAAATATGTGTTTTGGCAGACACTATGAAATCTGGCCTGCAACTGCTGGGACACCAGAATCAGGGTATTGCTATTTTGCCAGATTAATTTCACCCCAGAACAAAATATATGTTTTGGCAGACACTATGAAATCTGGCCTGCAACTGCTGGGACACCAGAATCAGGGTATTGCTATTTTGGCAGATTGAATGTCACCCCAGAACAAAATATGTGTTTTGGCAGACACTATGAAATCTGGCCTGCAACTGCTGGGACACCAGAATCAGGGTATTGCTATTTTGCCAGATTAATTTCACCCCAGAACAAAATATATGTTTTGGCAGACACTATGAAATCTGGCCTGCAACTGCTGGGACACCAGAATCAGGGTATTGCTATTTTGCCAGATTAATTTCACCACAGAACAAAATATATGTTTTGGCAGACACTATGAAATCTGGCCTGCAACTGCTGGGACACCAGAATCAGGGTATTGCTATTTTGCCAGATTGAATTTCACCCCAGAACAAAATATATGTTTTGACAGACACTATGAAATCTGGCCTGCAACTGCTGGGACACCAGAATCAGGGTATTGCTATTTTGGCAATTGAATGTCACCCCAGAACAAAATATGTGTTTTGGCAGACACTATGAAATCTGGCCTGCAACTGCTGTGACACCAGAATCAGGGTATTGCTATTTTGCCAGATTAATTTCACCCCAGAACAAAATATGTGTTTTGGCAGACACTATGAAATCTGGCCTGCAACTGCTGGGACACCAGAATCAGGGTATTGCTATTTTGCCAGATTAATTTCACCCCAGAACAAAATATATGTTTTGGCAGACACTATGAAATCTGGCCTGCAACTGCTGTGACACCAGAATCAGGGTATTGCTATTTTGCCAGATTAATTTCACCCCAGAACAAAATATATGTTTTGGCAGACACTATGAAATCTGGCCTGCAACTGCTGGGACACCAGAATCAGGGTATTGCTATTTTGGCAATTGAATGTCACCCCAGAACAAAATATATGTTTTGGCAGACACTATGAAATCTGGCCTGCAACTGCTGGGACACCAGAATCAGGGTATTGCTATTTTGCCAGATTAATTTCACCCCAGAACAAAATATGTGTTTTGGCAGACACTATGAAATCTGGCCTGCAACTGCTGGGACACCAGAATCAGGGTATTGCTATTTTGGCAGATTGAATGTCACCCCAGAACAAAATATAGTGTTTTGGCAGACACTATGAAATCTGGCCTGCAACTGCTGGGACACCAGAATCAGGGTATTGCTATTTTGCCAGATTAATTTCACCCCAGAACAAAATATGTGTTTTGGCAGACACTATGAAATCTGGCCTGCAACTGCTGGGACACCAGAATCAGGGTATTGCTATTTTGCCAGATTAATTTCACCCCAGAACAAAATATGTGTTTTGGCAGACACTATGAAATCTGGCCTGCAACTGCTGGGACACCAGAATCAGGGTATTGCTATTTTGGCAGATTGAATTTCACCCCAGAACAAAATATGTGTTTTGGCAGACACTATGAAATCTGGCCTGCAACTGCTGGGACACCAGAATCAGGGTATTGCTATTTTGGCAGATTGAATGTCACCCCAGAACAAAATATGTGTTTTGGCAGACACTATGAAATCTGGCCTGCAACTGCTGGGACACCAGAATCAGGGTATTGCTATTTTGCCAGATTAATTTCACCCCAGAACAAAATATATGTTTTGGCAGACACTATGAAATCTGGCCTGCAACTGCTGGGACACCAGAATCAGGGTATTGCTATTTTGCCAGATTGAATTTCACCCCAGAACAAAATATGTGTTTTGGCAGACACTATGAAATCTGGCCTGCAACTGCTGGGACACCAGAATCAGGGTATTGCTATTTTGGCAGATTGAATTTCACCCCAGAACAAAATATAGTGTTTTGGCAGACACTATGAAATCTGGCCTGCAACTGCTGGGACACCAGAATCAGGGTATTGCTATTTTGCCAGATTAATTTCACCCCAGAACAAAATATGTGTTTTGGCAGACACTATGAAATCTGGCCTGCAACTGCTGGGACACCAGAATCAGGGTATTGCTATTTTGCCAGATTAATTTCACCCCAGAACAAAATATGTGTTTTGGCAGACACTATGAAATCTGGCCTGCAACTGCTGGGACACCAGAATCAGGGTATTGCTATTTTGCCAGATTAATTTCACCCCAGAACAAAATATATGTTTTGGCAGACACTATGAAATCTGGCCTGCAACTGCTGGGACACCAGAATCAGGGTATTGCTATTTTGCCAGATTAATTTCACCCCAGAACAAAATATATGTTTTGGCAGACACTATGAAATCTGGCCTGCAACTGCTGGGACACCAGAATCAGGGTATTGCTATTTTGCCAGATTAATTTCACCCCAGAACAAAATATATGTTTTGGCAGACACTATGAAATCTGGCCTGCAACTGCTGGGACACCAGAATCAGGGTATTGCTATTTTGCCAGATTAATTTCACCCCAGAACAAAATATATGTTTTGGCAGACACTATGAAATCTGGCCTGCAACTGCTGGGACACCAGAATCAGGGTATTGCTATTTTGCCAGATTAATTTCACCCCAGAACAAAATATATGTTTTGGCAGACACTATGAAATCTGGCCTGCAACTGCTGGGACACCAGAATCAGGGTATTGCTATTTTGCCAGATTAATTTCACCCCAGAACAAAATATATGTTTTGGCAGACACTATGAAATCTGGCCTGCAACTGCTGGGACACCAGAATCAGGGTATTGCTATTTTGCCAGATTAATTTCACCCCAGAACAAAATATGTGTTTTGGCAGACACTATGAAATCTGGCCTGCAACTGCTGGGACACCAGAATCAGGGTATTGCTATTTTGGCAATTGAATGTCACCCCAGAACAAAATATAGGTTTTGACAGACACTATGAAATCTGGCCTGCAACTGCTGGGACACCAGAATCAGGGTATTGCTATTTTGCCAGATTAATTTCACCCCAGAACAAAATATGTGTTTTGGCAGACACTATGAAATCTGGCCTGCAACTGCTGGGACACCAGAATCAGGGTATTGCTATTTTGCCAGATTAATTTCACCCCAGAACAAAATATGTTTTTGGCAGACACTATGAAATCTGGCCTGCAACTGCTGGGACACCAGAATCAGGATATTGCTATTTTGCCAGATTAATTTCACCCCAGAACAAAATATATGTTTTGGCAGACACTATGAAATCTGGCCTGCAACTGCTGGGACACCAGAATCAGGGTATTGCTATTTTGGCAATTGAATGTCACCCCAGAACAAAATATATGTTTTGACAGACACTATGAAATCTGGCCTGCAACTGCTGGGACACCAGAATCAGGGTATTGCTATTTTGCCAGATTAATTTCACCCCAGAACAAAATATGTGTTTTGGCAGACACTATGAAATCTGGCCTGCAACTGCTGGGACACCAGAATCAGGGTATTGCTATTTTGCCAGATTAAATTTCACCCCAGAACAAAATATATGTTTTGGCAGACACTATGAAATCTGGCCTGCAACTGCTGGGACACCAGAATCAGGGTATTGCTATTTTGCCAGATTAATTTCACCCCAGAACAAAATATATGTTTTGGCAGACACTATGAAATCTGGCCTGCAACTGCTGGGACACCAGAATCAGGGTATTGCTATTTTGGCAGATTGAATGTCACCCCAGAACAAAATATGTGTTTTGGCAGACACTATGAAATCTGGCCTGCAACTGCTGGGACACCAGAATCAGGGTATTGCTATTTTGCCAGATTTAATTTCACCCCAGAACAAAATATATGTTTTGGCAGACACTATGAAATCTGGCCTGCAACTGCTGGGACACCAGAATCAGGGTATTGCTATTTTGCCAGATTAATTTCACCCCAGAACAAAATATGTGTTTTGGCAGACACTATGAAATCTGGCCTGCAACTGCTGGGACACCAGAATCAGGGTATTGCTTATTTTGCCAGATTAAATTCACCCCAGAACAAAATATGTGTTTTGGCAGACACTATGAAATCTGGCCTGCAACTGCTGGGACACCAGAATCAGGGTATTGCTATTTTGCCAGATTAATTTCACCCCAGAACAAAATATATGTTTTGGCAGACACTATGAAATCTGGCCTGCAACTGCTGGGACACCAGAATCAGGGTATTGCTATTTTGGCAATTGAATGTCACCCCAGAACAAAATATGTGTTTTGGCAGACACTATGAAATCTGGCCTGCAACTGCTGGGACACCAGAATCAGGGTATTGCTATTTTGGCAGATTGAATGTCACCCCAGAACAAAATATATGTTTTGGCAGACACTATGAAATCTGGCCTGCAACTGCTGGGACACCAGAATCAGGGTATTGCTATTTTGCCAGATTAATTTCACCCCAGAACAAAATATATGTTTTGGCAGACACTATGAAATCTGGCCTGCAACTGCTGGGACACCAGAATCAGGGTATTGCTATTTTGGCAGATTAATTTCACCCCAGAACAAAATATGTGTTTTGGCAGACACTATGAAATCTGGCCTGCAACTGCTGGGACACCAGAATCAGGGTATTGCTATTTTGGCAATTGAATGTCACCCCAGAACAAAATATGTGTTTTGGCAGACACTATGAAATCTGGCCTGCAACTGCTGGGACACCAGAATCAGGGTATTGCTATTTTGGCAGATTAATTTCACCCCAGAACAAAATATAGTGTTTTGGCAGACACTATGAAATCTGGCCTGCAACTGCTGGGACACCAGAATCAGGGTATTGCTATTTTGCCAGATTAATTTCACCCCAGAACAAAATATATGTTTTGGCAGACACTATGAAATCTGGCCTGCAACTGCTGTGACACCAGAATCAGGGTATTGCTATTTTGCCAGATTGAATTTCACCCCAGAACAAAATATGTTTTGGCAGACACTATGAAATCTGGCCTGCAACTGCTGGGACACCAGAATCAGGGTATTGCTATTTTGGCCAATTGAATTTCACCCCAGAACAAAATATGTGTTTTGGCAGACACTATGAAATCTGGCCTGCAACTGCTGGGACACCAGAATCAGGGTATTGCTATTTTGCCAGATTAATTTCACCCCAGAACAAAATATATGTTTTGGCAGACACTATGAAATCTGGCCTGCAACTGCTGGGACACCAGAATCAGGGTATTGCTATTTTGCCAGATTAATTTCACCCCAGAACAAAATATGTGTTTTGGCAGACACTATGAAATCTGGCCTGCAACTGCTGGGACACCAGAATCAGGGTATTGCTATTTTGCCAGATTAATTTCACCCCAGAACAAAATATATGTTTTGGCAGACACTATGAAATCTGGCCTGCAACTGCTGGGACACCAGAATCAGGGTATTGCTATTTTGCCAGATTAATTTCACCCCAGAACAAAATATATGTTTTGGCAGACACTATGAAATCTGGCCTGCAACTGCTGGGACACCAGAATCAGGGTATTGCTATTTTGCCAGATTAATTTCACCCCAGAACAAAATATATGTTTTGGCAGACACTATGAAATCTGGCCTGCAACTGCTGGGACACCAGAATCAGGGTATTGCTATTTTGCCAGATTAATTTCACCCCAGAACAAAATATATGTTTTGGCAGACACTATGAAATCTGGCCTGCAACTGCTGGTGACACCAGAATCAGGGTATTGCTATTTTGCCAGATTAATTTCACCCCAGAACAAAATATGTGTTTTGGCAGACACTATGAAATCTGGCCTGCAACTGCTGGGACACCAGAATCAGGGTATTGCTATTTTGCCAGATTAATTTCACCCCAGAACAAAATATATGTTTTGGCAGACACTATGAAATCTGGCCTGCAACTGCTGGGACACCAGAATCAGGGTATTGCTATTTTGCCAGATTAATTTCACCCCAGAACAAAATATGTGTTTTGGCAGACACTATGAAATCTGGCCTGCAACTGCTGGGACACCAGAATCAGGGTATTGCTATTTTGCCAGATTGAATGTCACCCCAGAACAAAATATGTGTTTTGGCAGACACTATGAAATCTGGCCTGCAACTGCTGGGACACCAGAATCAGGGTATTGCTATTTTGCCAGATTGAATTTCACCCCAGAACAAAATATGTGTTTTGGCAGACACTATGAAATCTGGCCTGCAACTGCTGGGACACCAGAATCAGGGTATTGCTATTTTGCCAGATTGAATTCTCACCCCAGAACAAAATATATGTTTTGGCAGACACTATGAAATCTGGCCTGCAAACTGCTGGGACACCAGAATCAGGGTATTGCTATTTTGTCAATTGAATGTCACCCCAGAACAAAATATGTGTTTTGGCAGACACTATAAAATCTGGCCTGCAACTGCTGGGACACCAGAATCAGGGTATTGCTATTTAGGCAATTGAATGTCACCCCAGAACAAAATATAGGTTTTGACAGACACTATGAAATCTGGCCTGCAACTGCTGTGACACCACAATCAGGGTATTGCTATTTTGGCAATTGAATGTCACCCCAGAACAAAATATGTGTTTTGGCAGACACTATGAAATCTGGCCTGCAACTGCTGGAACACCAGAATCAGGGTATTGCTTATTTGCCAGATTAAATTCACCCCAGAACAAAATATGTGTTTTGGCAGACACTATGGAATCTGGCCTGCAACTGCTGGGACACCAGAATCAGGGTATTGCTATTTTGCCAGATTAATTTCACCACAGAACAAAATATGTGTTTTGGCAGACACTATGAAATCTGGCCTGCAACTGCTGGGACACCAGAATCAGGGTATTGCTATTTTGCCAGATTAATTTCACCCCAGAACAAAATATATGTTTTGACGAACACTATGAAATCTGTCCTGCAACTGCTGGGACACCAGAATCAGGGTATTGCTATTTAGGCAATTGAATGTCACCCCAGAACAAAATATGTGTTTTGACAGACACTATGAAATCTTGCCTGCAACTGCTGTGACACCAGAATCAGGGTATTGCAATTTTGCCAGATTAATTTCACCCCAGAACAAAATAAGTGTTTTGGCAGACACTATGAAATCTGGCCTGCAACTGCTGGGACACCAGAATCAGGGTATTGCTATTTTGGCAATTGAATGTCACCCCAGAACAAAACATGTGTTTTGGCAGACACTATGAAATCTGGCCTGCAACTGCTGGGACACCAGAATCAGGGTATTGCTATTTTGGCAATTGAATGTCACCCCAGAACAAAATATATGTTTTGACGGACACTATGAAATCTGGCCTGCAACTGCTGGGACACCAGAATCAGGGTATTGCTATTTTGCCAGATTCATTTCACCCCAGAATAAAATATATGTTTAGGCAGACACTATGAAATCTAGACTGCAACTGCTGTGACACCAGAATCAGGGTATTGCTATTTTGCATGATTAATTTCACCCCAGAACAAAATATATGTTTTGGCAGACACTATGAAATCTGGCCTGCAACTGCTGGGACACCAGAATCAGCGTATTGCTATTTTGCCAGATTAATTTCACCCCAGAACAAAATATATGTTTTGGCAGACACTATGAAATCTGGCCTGCAACTGCTGTGACACCAGAATCAGGGTATTGCTATTTTGCCAGATTAATTTCACCCCAGAACAAAATATATGTTTTGGCAGACACTATGAAATCTGGCCTGCAACTGCTGGGACACCAGAATCAGGGTATTGCTATTTTGCCAGATTAATTTCACCCCAGAACAAAATATGTGTTTTGGCAGACACTATGAAATCTGGCCTGCAACTGCTGGGACACCAGAATCAGGGTATTGCTATTTTGCCAGATTAATTTCACCCCAGAACAAAAATATGTGTTTTGGCAGACACTATGAAATCTGGCCTGCAACTGCTGGGACACCAGAATCAGGGTATTGCTATTTTGCCAGATTAATTTCACCCCAGAACAAAATATGTGTTTTGGCAGACACTATGAAATCTGGCCTGCAACTGCTGGGACACCAGAATCAGGGTATTGCTATTTTGCCAGATTGAATTTCACCCCAGAACAAAATATGTGTTTTGGCAGACACTATGAAATCTGGCCTGCAACTGCTGGGACACCAGAATCAGGGTATTGCTATTTTGCCAGATTAATTTCACCCCAGAACAAAAATATGTGTTTTGGCAGACACTATGAAATCTGGCCTGCAACTGCTGGGACACCAGAATCAGGGTATTGCTATTTTGCCAGATTAATTTCACCCCAGAACAAAATATGTGTTTTGGCAGACACTATGAAATCTGGCCTGCAACTGCTGGGACACCAGAATCAGGGTATTGCTATTTTGGCAGATTGAATTTCACCCCAGAACAAAATATATGTTTTGGCAGACACTATGAAATCTGGCCTGCAACTGCTGGGACACCAGAATCAGGGTATTGCTATTTTGCCAGATTAATTTCACCCCAGAACAAAATATGTGTTTTGGCAGACACTATGAAATCTGGCCTGCAACTGCTGGGAATTTTGCCAGATTAATTTCACCCCAGAACAAAATATATGTTTTGGCAGACACTATGAAATCTGGCCTGCAACTGCTGGGACACCAGAATCAGGGTATTGCTATTTTGCCAGATTGAATTTCACCCCAGAACAAAATATATGTTTTGGCAGACACTATGAAATCTGGCCTGCAACTGCTGGGACACCAGAATCAGGGTATTGCTATTTGGCAACTGGCACTGTCACCCCAGAACAAAATAAATGCTTTAGCAAGACACTATGAAACGTGGCCTGCAACAGCTGGGACACCAGATTCAGGGTATTGCTATTTTGGCAATTGAATGTCACCCCAGAACAAAATATATGTTTTGCAAGACACTATGAATCCTGGCCTGCAACAGCTGGGACACCAGATTCAGGTATTGCTATTTTGGCAATTGAATGTCACCCCAGGACAAAATATATGTTTTGGACGGACACTATGAAACCTGGCCTGCAACAGCTGGGACACCAGGATTCAGGGTATTGCTATTTTGGCAATTGAATGTCACCCTGGAACAAAATATATGTTTTGACAGACACTATGAAACCTGGCCTGCAACAGCTGGGACACCAGATTCAGGGTATTGCTATTTTGGGCAATTGAATGTCACCCCAGAACAAAATATGTGTTTGACGGACACTATGAAACCTGGCCTGGCAACAGCTGGGACACCAGATTCAGGGTATTGCTATTTCTGGCACATTAATTTCACCACCAGAACAAAAATATATGTTTTGGCGGACACTATGAAATCTGGCCTGCAACAGCTGTGACACCAGATTCAGGGTATTGCTATTTTGGCAGATTTAATTTCACCCCAGAACAAAATATATGTTTTGGCGGACACTCATTCTATTTTGCCAGCAACAGCTGAAACCACTGATTTATGGTATACATTTTGGCAATTGAATGTCACCCCAGAACAAAATATGTGTTTTGGCAGGACACTATGAAATCCGTGGCCTGCAACAGCTGGGACACCAGATTCAGGGTATTGCTATTTTGGCAATTAATGTCACCCCAGAACAAAATATATGTTTTGGCACGACACTATGAATCCTGGCCTGCGCAACAGCTGGGACACCAGATCCAGGGTATTGCTATTTTTGCGCAGATTAATTTCACCCCAGAACAAAATATATGTTTTGGCACGACACTATGTGACATCCTGGCCTGCAACAGCTGGACACCAGATTACAGTGGTATTGCTATTTTGGCAATTGAATTTCACCCCAGAACAAAAATATATGCTTTGGACGGACACTATGAAATCTGGCCTGCAACAGCTGGGACACCAGAAATCTAGGCGTGGGCTACTCTTGGCAATTGAATTGCTCACCCCAGCACAAAAATATGTGTTTTGGCAAGACACTATGAAATCCTGGCCTGCAACAGCTGCGGTACACCAGATTCAGGGTATTGCTATTTCTTGCGCAATTGACCGTCACCCCAGAACAAAATATGTGTTTTAAGCGACACTATGAAATCTGGCCTGCAACAGCCTGGGGACACCAGGAATCAGGGTATTGCTATTTTGGCAGATTAATTTCACCCCCAGAACAAAATATGTGTTTTGGCAGACACTATGAAATCTGGCCTGCAACTGCTGGGACACCAGAATCAGGGTATTGCTATTTTGCCAG
>JAKVIS010000531.1:0-64244 GCA_033119425.1 Bufotes viridis | reverse complement strand
CTACTTGAAGCATTAATGTCTCTTTCCTGCTGGATTTATTGAGTATTTGTTTACATTGACTATTTCTGTATCTGGTCTCCCTTGATTAGGCCATAAGTAGCCCCCTCCCTCTTGTTCACACCTGATTGAACACTGAGTGGTATAAATCTAAGTTGTTAGATCATTCCAGACCTTGGTCATTCCAAAATGCACCATCTTCAAAGTGCAACATTCTAAGTGCTGAGACTGAATTATACCAGAATTGAACCAGAAGGGACCCAAAGGTAACTACAAAAAAGTTAATGTAAACAATGTTTCACTCTTTCATCTTACTCTTCCCACTTTTCCTAAACCTCCTAAAACACCCCCACATCCATCCTCCCAGCAAGGAACTATTCATATCTCCCTCCATCTTACCTTCTCATCTGACTGATTGCACAAACTTGTTTGGCAACGTAAAACACTTCCTTCCCAAACACACAGATCCCCCTGCCCTTTCTTTTTCTCACCTACTGACACTTTCTCTGCTTCTCCTTATTGCTGGTGATATCTCACCAAATCCAGGCCCCCCTCAGCAAATCCCCACTATCACCTCTACCTCCTACTACAAATCTCATTCCACAAATTTCTGCAACCCCTAAACCTAATAACCATTCCTCTGGCTCCCTGCTCTTTGGCTCTCTTTTCTGGAGCATTATGGAACGCTTCGCTCTGTCTGTAACAAACTCTCCTACATTCATGATCTCTTTATCTCTCAAAACTTTCCTTTCTGGGTCTCACAGAAACATGGCTGACACCCTCCGACACCTCCTCCCCTGCTGCACTCTCGTACAGTGGATTTCATTTCACTCACACCCCCCGCCCTGGCAGCAAACATGGTGGAGGAGTTGGTCTTCTCCTATCAGACACCTGCTCCTACAGCCCAACTCCACTGCCGCCCTCCATTACACCCACTTCATTTGAAGTACACTCTGTTCACATCTACTCTCCCTCCAACCTCCAAGTAGCTGTTATTTACCGCCCCCCAGGCCCAGCCACCATCTTTCTTGACCACTTTAACACCTGGCTCCTACACTTTCTTTCTGCTGACATCCCCACTATCATCATGGGTGACTTCAACATCCCCATTGACACCTGCCCCTCAGCCGCCCCTAACCTCCTATCGCTCTCTTCCTCCTTCGGCCTCTCACAGTGGTCTTCCGCTCCTACACACAGAGATGGTCACACTCTGGATCTTATCTTTACCCGCCTCTGCTCCCTATCTAACCTTTCTAATCCGCCTCCCCTATCCGACCACAACCTACTCACCTTCTCGTCACTGGTCTCTTCTGCTGCTTCCTCGGTCCACACACTAACACACCCCCGCAGGAACCTGAAACATCTTGACTTTCGCTTGCTCTCCGACTCTCTTCTGCCGCTCTCTTCAATTTTTTCCCTCCAAGACCCAGATACGGCCACCACCCTATATAACACCACAATAAGTGGAACTCTGGACACTATTGCCCCACTTACACACAACAAAACCAGAAAAATTAACAGACAACCCTGGCATACCGACCTGACCAAAAATCTCAGACAAGCGTCCAGGGCTGCAGAGCGGCGATGGAAGAAATCCCATTCTAAAGATGAATTCACCGCATACAAGCAATCCCTCCTCATATTCACATCCTCACTTGCTGATGCAAAACAGGCGACTTCTCATCTCTCATGTCTTCCCTATCCCACAACCCAAAACAACTTTTTAACACCTTTAATTCTCTTCTCCGTCCCCCAGCGCCCCCACCCTCTCCTCTCATCTCAGCTGAGGATTTCGCCACATTCTTCAAACAAAAGATAGTCAACATCAGAGAAAGCTTCAACACACAGTCTCCACAGACCCTCCACACAGCCGCTCCGTCCTCTTCTCCCAAAACCAGCTTCTCCGCTATTACAGAAGAAAAACTCTCCACTCTACTCTCCAAATCCCATCTCACCACCTGTGCACTTGACCCAATCCCATCCCACCTCATCCCTAACCTCACCACAGTGTTTATCCCAGCCCTAACCCATCTCTTCAACCTATCACTAACCTCTGGTCTCTTCCCCTCTGCTTTTAAACACGCTACCAATACACCCATCCTCAAAAAGCCATCACTTGACCCGTCTTCTTTGTCCAGTTATCGCTCCATATCACTTCTTCCATATGCCTCAAAGCTACTTGAGCAACATGTCCATTCTGAACTGTCCTCTCACCTCTCCTCCTGCTCCCTCTTTGACCGGCTACAATCTGGCTTCCGACCCCATCACTCAACCGAGACTGCCCTCACCAAAGTCACCAATGACCTACTACTTGCCAAAACCAAAAAACATTACTCTGTCCTCCTTCTCCTTGACCTGTCCTCTGCCTTCTCCATTACTCTGTCCTCCTTCTCCTTGACCTGTCCCCTGCCTTCTCCATTACTCTGTCCTCCTTCTACTTGACTTGTCCTCTGCCTTTGACACTGTCGACCACTCCCTTCTGTTACAAACTCTCTCATCTCTTGGCATCACTGACCTGGCCCTCTCTTGGATCACATCATACCTCACAGACCGGACATTTAGCGTCTCCCACTCTCACGCCACCTCCTCGCCTCACTCCCTCTCTGTTGGTGTCCCGCAAGGCTCCGTACTAGGACCCCTGCTCTTCTCTATCTACACCTTCGGCCTGGGACAGCTTATAGAGTCCCATGGTTTCCAGTATCACTTTTATGCTGATGACACACAAATCTACCTCTCTGGTCCAGACATCACCACCTTACTATCCAGAATCCCACAATGCCTATCTCGCATATCCTCCTTCTTCTCCTCTCTTTCTAAAACTTAATATGGATAAAACAGAATTTATCATCTTTCCCCATCTTGCTCACTCCCCCAACAGACCTATCTATCACAATCAATGACTGCACACTCTCCCGGTCAACCAAGTCCGCTGTCTTGAGTGACCTTGATTCTGCCCTCTCCTTCCGACCACACATCCAAGCCCTTTCCACCACCTGCCGCTTCCAACTCAAAACATCTCCCGCATCCGCCCTTTCCTCAACTTTGAATCGGCAAAATGCTTATACATTCCCTCATCATCTCCCGCCTAGACTACTGCAACATTCTCCTCTGTGGCCTTCCATCTAGCTCTCTCGCACCCTTACAATCTATCCTCAACTCTGCTGCCCGACTAATCCATCTCTCCCCCGTTACTCCTCTGCATCTCCCTCTGCCAGTCCCTGCACTGGCTCCCATTGCCCAGCGAATTCAGTTTAAAATACTAACCCACACATACAAGGCCAGCCCACAACCGGTCCCTCCCTACATCTCTGAGCTACTTCCGATACATCCCCACACGCACCTTCGATCCTCACAGGACCTCCTTCTCTCTCTCTCCTCTTATCACCTCTTCCCACACTCGCCTCCAGGATTTCTCCCTGGCATCCCCTATACTCTGGAACTCGCTACCCCAACATATCAGACTCTCACCTACAGTGGAATCCTTCAAAAGCAACCTGAAAACCCACCTCTTCAGACAAGCCTACGACTAGTGACACTGCTGCTTCTATACCGCCATGACCAGCTTCACCCTCGCCTACTGTCTTCATCCCCCATACCATGTAGATTGTAAGCCCTCACGGGCCGGGCCCTCTATCCTTCTGTACCAGTCTGTAACTTGTCTCGTTCATGCTTAAGGCTATTGCCTGTATTATGTATGTGCACCGCTTATATGTACAGCGCTATGGAATGAATGGCGCTCTAAAAATAAATAATAATAATAATAATAATAATAATAATACAGTATATAAATAACAGAGCCATACAGCGTACTAATAACAGTGCCATACAGTGTACTAATAACAATGCCATACAGCGTACTAATAACAGTGCCATACAGTGTACTAATAACAGTGCCATACAGTGTACTAATAACAGTGCCATACTGCGTACTAATAACAGTGCCATACAGTGTACTAATAACAATGCCATACAGCGTACTAATAACAGTGCCATACAGTATATAAATAACAGTGCCCTACAGCATACTAATAACAGTGCCATACAGTGTACTAATAACAGTGCCATACAGTGTACTAATAACAGTGCCATACAGTGTACTAATAACAGTGCCATACAGCGTACTAATAACAGTGCCATACAGCGTACTAATAACAGTGCCATACAGCTTACTAATAACAGTGCCATACAGCATACTAATAACAGTGCCATACAGTATATAAATAACAGTGCCATACAGCGTACTAATAACAGTGCCATACAGCGTACTAATAACAGTGCCATACAGTGTACTAATAACAATGCCATACAGCATACTAATAACAGTGCCATACCGCGTACTAATAACAGTGCCATACCGCGTACTAATAACAGTGCCATACCGCGTACTAATAACAGTGCCATACCGCGTACTAATAACAGTGCCATACCGCGTACTAATAACAGTGCCATACAGCGTACTAATAACAGTGCCATATCGCGTACTAATAACAGTGCCATACAGCGTACTAATAACAGTGCCATACAGCATACTAATAACAGTGCCATACAGTATACTAATAACAGTGCCATACAGCGTACTAATAACAGTGCCATACAGTATATAAATAACAGTGCCATACAGCGTACTAATAACAGTGCCATACAGCGTACTAATAACAGTGCCATACTGCGTACCAATAACAGTGCCATACAGTATATAATAACAGTGCCATACAGCGTACTAATACCAGTGCCATACAGTATATAAATAACAGTGCCATACAGTATATAAATAACAGTGCCATACAGCGTACTAATAACAGTGCCATACAGCGTACTAATAACAGTGCCATACAGTATATAAATAACAGTGCCATACAGTGTACTAATAACAGTGCCATACAGCGTACTAATAATAGTGCCATACAGTATATAAATAACAGTGCCATACAGCGTACTAATAACAGTGCCATACAGTATATAAATAACAGTGCCATACAGTGTACTAATAACAGTGCCATACAGCGTACTAATAATAGTGCCATACAGTGTACTAATAACAGTGCCATACAGCATATAATAACAGTGCCATACAGTATATAAATAACAGTGCCATACAGCGTACTAATAACAGTGCCATACAGCGTACTAATAACAGTGCCTTACAGTGTACTAATAACAGTGCCATACAGCGTACTAATAACAGTGCCATACAGTATATAAATAACAGTGCCTTACAGTATATAAATAACAGTGCCATACAGCGTACTAATAACAGTGCCATACAGCGTACTAATAACAGTGCCATACAGCGTACTAATAACAGTGCCATACAGCGTACTAATAACAGTGCCATACAGCATACTAAATAACAGTGCCATACAGCGTACTAATAACAGTGCCATACAGTGTACTAATAACAGTGCCATACAGTGTACTAATAACAGTGCCATACTGCGTACTAATAACAGTGCCATACAATGTACTAATAACAGTGCCATACCGCGTACAAATAACAGTGCCATACAGTGTACTAATAACAGTGCCATACCGCGTACTAACAGTGCCATACAATGTACTAATAACAGTGCCATACCGCGTACTAATAACAGTGCCATACAATGTACTAATAACAGTGCCATACAGTGTACTAATAACAATGACATACAGCATACTAATAACAGTGCCATACCGCGTACTAATAACAGTGCCATACAGCGTACTAATAACAGTGCCATACAGCATATAAATAACAGTGCCATACAGCGTACTAATAACAGTGCCATACAATGTACTAATAACAGTGCCATACAGTGTACTAATAACAGTGCCATACCGCGTACTAATAACAGTGCCATACAATGTACTAATAACAGTGCCATACCGCGTACTAATAACAGTGCCATACAGTGTACTAATAACAGTGCCATACCGCGTACTAACAGTGCCATACAGTGTAGTAATAACAATGCCATACCGCGTACTAATAACAGTGCCATACAGTATATAAATAACAGTGCCATACCGCGTACTAATAACAGTGCCATACAGCGTACTAATAACAGTGCCATACAGCTTACTAATAACAGTGCCATACAGCGTACTAATAACAGTGCCATACAGCGTACTAATAACAGTGCCATACAGCGTACTAATAACAGTGCCATACAGCGTACTAATAACAGTGCCATACAGCGTACTAATAACAGTGCCATACAGCTTACTAATAACAGTGCCATACAGTATATAAATAACAGTGCCATACAGCGTACTAATAACAGTGCCATACAGTATATAAATAACAGTGCCATACAGTATATAAATAACAGTGCCATACAGCGTACTAATAACAGTGCCATACAGTATATAAATAACAGTGCCATACAGCGTACTAATAACAGTGCCATACAGTGTACTAATAACAGTGCCATACAGGGTACTAATAACAGTGCCATACAGTGTACTAATAACAGTGCCATACCGCGTACTAATAACAGTGCCATACAGCGTACTAATAACAGTGCCATACTGCGTACTAATAACAGTACCATACAGCGTACTAATAACAGTGCCATACATTGTACTAATAACAGTGCCATACAGTATATAAATAACAGTGCCATACAGCATATAAATAACAGTGCCATACAGCGTACTAATAACAGTGCCATACAGCGTACTAATAACAGTGCCATACAGCGTACTAATAACAGTGCCATACAGTATATAAATAACAGTGCCATACAGAGTACTAATAACAGTGCCATACAGTATATAAATAACAGTGCCATACAGTATATAAATAGCAGTGCCATACTGCGTACTAATAACAGTGCCATACCGCGTACTAATAACAGTGCCATACAGTGTACTAATAACAGTGCCATACAGTGTACTAATAACAGTGCCATACAGCTTACTAATAACAGTGCCATACAGTATATAAATAACAGTGCCATACAGTATATAAATAACAGTGCCATACAATGTACTAATAACAGTGCCATACAGTATATAAATAACAGTGCCATACAGTATATAAATAACAGTGCCATACAGTATATAAATAACAGTGCCATACAGCTTACTAATAACAGTGCCATACAGTATATAAATAACAGTGCCATACAGCATACTAATAACAGTGCCATACAGCGTACTAATAACAGTGCCATACAGCGTACTAATAACAGTGCCATACAGTATATAAATAACAGTACCATACAGCATACTAATAACAGTGCCATACAGTGTACTAATAACAGTGCCATACAGTATCTAAATAACAGTGCCATACAGTATATAAATAGCAGTGCCATACAGCATACTAATAACAATGCCATACAGTGTACTAATAACAGTGCCATACAGTATATAAATAACAGTGCCATACAGCGTACTAATAACAGTGCCATACAGCGTACTAATAACAGTGCCATACAGTATATAAATAACAGTGACATACAGCTTACTAATAACAGTGCCATACAGTATATAAATAACAGTGCCATACAGCGTACTAATAACAGTGCCATACAGCATACTAATAACAGTGCCATACTGCGTACTAATAACAGTGCCATACAGCGTACTAATAACAGTGCCATACAGCGTACTAATAACAGTGCCATACTGCGTACTAATAACAGTGCCATACTGCGTACCAATAACAGTGCCTTACAATGTACTAATAACAGTGCCATACAGCGTACTAATAACAGTGCCATACAGCATACTAATAACAGTGCCATACAGTATATAAATAACAGTGCCCTACAGCATACTAATAACAGTGCCATACAGTATATAAATAACAGTGCCATATATCGTACTAATACCAGTGCCATACAGTATAGAAATAACAGTGCCATACAGTATATAAATAACAGTGCCATACTGCGTACTAATAACAGTGCCATACAGTATATAAAAAACAGTGCCATACAGCGTACTAATAACAGTGCCATACTGCGTACCAATAACAGTGCCATACAGCGTACTTATAACAGTGCCATACAGCGTACTAATAACAGTGCCATACTGCGTACCAATAACAGTGCCATACTGCGTACCAATAACAGTGCCATACAATGTACTAATAACAGTGCCATACAGCGTACTAATAACAGTGCCATACAGTATAGAAATAACAGTGCCATACAGTTTACTAATAACAATACCATACAGTATATAAATAACAGTGCCATACAGCGTACTAATAACAGTGCCATACAGTATATAAATAACAGTGCCATACAGTATATAAATAACATTGCCATACAGTATATAAATAACAGTGCCATACAGCGTACTAATAACAGTGCCATACAGCGTACTAATAATAGTGCCATACAGTATACTAATAACAGTGCCATACAGCGTACTAATAACAGTGCCATACAGTATACTAATAACAGTGCCATACAGCGTACTAATAACAGTGCCATACAGAGTATAAATAACAATTCCATACACCGTACAAGTACAAGCAGTAAGAGTGCTCCAATACTGACCCATATGAAACTGCCAGAAATTGTACTCCAGTACTGAACTATATGACACCGCCAGTAAGAGTGCTCCAATATTGACCCCATATGACTCCGCCAGTAAGAGTGCTCCAATACTGACCCATATGACTCCGCCAGTAAGAGTGCTCCAATACTGACCCATATGACTCCGCCAGTAAGAGTGCTCCAATACTGACCCCATATGATACCACCAGTAAGAGTGCTCCAATACTGACCCCATATCACACCGCCAGTAAGAGTGCTCCAATACTGACCCCATATGACTCCACCAGTAACAGTGCTCCAATACTGACCCCATATCACACCGCCAGTAAGAGTGCTCCAATACTGACCCATATGACACTAATTGTTACCCCCTTGAATACTGCCCCCTGTGGTCTCAAATAGTAACTATAACCTAATCTATTACTGCCCCCTGTGGTTTCCACTAGTAACTGTAACCCCTTCAATACTGCCACCCTGTGGTCTCCACCAGTAACTGTGACCTAATCCATTACTGACCCCTGTGGTCTCCACTAGTAACTGTGACCTCATCCAATACTGCCCCCTGTGTTCTCCACTAGTAACTGTGACCTCATCCAATACTGCCCCCTGTGGTCTCCACCAGTAACTGCGACCTGATCTAATACTGCCCACTGTGGTCTCCACCAGTAACTGTGACCTAATCCATTACTGCCCCCTGTGGTCTCCACTAGTATCTGTGACCTAATCCAATACTCCCCCCTGTGGTCTCCACTAGAAACTGTGACCTAATCCAATACTGCCCCCTGTGGTCTCCACTAGTAACTGTGACCTAATCCATTACTGCCCCCTGTGGTCTCCACCAGTAACTGTGACCTAATCCAATACTGCCTCCTGTGGTCTCCACTAGTATCTGTGACCTAATCCAATACTGCCCCCTGTGGTCTCCACTAGTAACTGTGACCTAATCCAAAACTGCCCTGTGTGGTCTCCACCAGTAACTGTGACCTAATCCAATACTGCCACCCTGTGGTCTCCACCAGTAACTGTGACTTAATACATTACTGCCCTCTGTGGTCTCCACCAGTAACTGTGACCTTATCCAATACTGACCCCTGTGGTCTCCACCAGTAACTGTGACCTTATCAAATACTGCCCCCTGTGGTCTCTGCTAGTAACTGTGACCTAATCCAATACTGCCTCCTGTGGTCTCCACTAGTAACTGTGACCTAATACAATACTGACCATGTTGTATCCGCTAGTAACTGTCCCCTAAGCCAATACTGCCCCGTGGTCTCCACCAGTAACTGTGACCTAATCCAATACTGCCCCCTGTGATCTCTACTAGTAACTGTGACCTAATCCAATACTGCCCCCTGTGGTCTCCACCAGTACCTGTGACCTAATCCACTACAGCCCCCTGTGGTCTCCACCAGTAACTTTGACCTAATCCAATAAAGCCCCCTGTAGTCTCCACCAGTAACTGTGACCTAATCCAATACTGCCCCCTGTGGTCTCCACCAGTAACTGTGACCTAATCCAATACAGCCCCCTGTAGTCTCCACCAGTAACTGTGACCTAATCCAATACTGCCCTCTGTGGTCTCCACCAGTAACTGTGACCTAATCCAATACTGCCCCTGTGGTCTCCACTAGTAACTGTGACCTAATCCAATACTGCCCCCTGTAGTCTCCACCGGTAACTGTGACCTAATCCAATACTGCCCCCTGTGGTCTCTGCTAGTAACTGCGACCTAATCCGATACTGCCACTTGTGGTCTCCAATAGAAACTGTGACCTAATCCAATACTGCCCCCTGTGGTCTTCAATAGTAACTGTGACCTAATCCAATACTGCCCCCTGTGGTCTTCAATAGTAACTGTGACCTAATCCAATACTGCTATTTGTGGTCTGCACTAGTAACTGTGACCTAATCCAATACTGCCCACGGTGGTCTCCACTAGGATCTGTGACCTTATCCAATACTGTCTCCTGTGATCTCCACCATTAACTGTGACTTAATCCAATACTGCCCCCTGTGGTCTTCAATAATTACCGTGACCTAATCCAATACTGACCCCTGTGGTCTCCACCAGTAACTGTGACCTAATCCAATACTGCCCCCTGTGGTCTGTACTAGTAACTGTCACCTAATCCATTACTGCCCCCTGTGGTCTCTACTAGTAACTGTCACCTAATCCATTACTGCCTCCTGTGGTCTCTACTAGTAACTGTCACCTAATCCAATACTGCCCCCTGTGGACTCCAATAGTATCTGTGACCAAATTCAATAATGCCCCCTTAGATCTCCACTAGTAATTGTTACCCCCTCGAATACTGCCCCCTGTGGTCTCCAATAGTAACTATCACCTAATCTATTACTGCCCCCCCGTGGTCTCCACTATTAACTGTGACCTAATCCAATACCGCCCCCTGTGGTCTCCACTAGTAACTGTGCCCTAATCCAATACTGGCCCCTGTGTTCTCCACTAGTAACTGTGACCTCATCCAATACTGCCCCCTGTGGTCTCCACTAGTAACTGTTACCTGATCTAATACTGACCACTGTGGTCTCCACTAGTATCTGTGACCTAATCCAATACTCCCCCCTGTGGTCTCCACTAGTAACTATGACCTAATCCAAAACTGCCCTCTGTGGTCTGTACCAGTAACTGTGACCTAATCCAATACTACCCTCTGTGGTCTCCACTAGTAACTGTGACCCCCTCCAATACTGCCCCCTGTGGTCTCTGCTAGTATCTGTTACCTAATCCAATACTGCCCCCTGTGGTCTCCTCTAGTAACTGTGACCTAATCCAATACTGCCCCCTGTGGTCTCCACTAGTAACTGTGACCTAATCCAATACTGCCCCCTGTGGTCTCCACTAGTAACTGTGACCCTAATCCAATACTGCCCCCTGTGGTCTCCACTAGTAACTGTGAACTAATCCAATACTGCCCCCTGTAGTCTCCACCGGTAACTGTGACCTAATCCAATACTGACCCCTGTGGTCTGCACCAGTAACTGTGACCTGATCCAATACTGCCCCCTGTGGTCTCCACTAGTAACTGTGCCCTCATCCGATATTGCCCCCTGTGGTCTGCACTAGTAACTGTGACCTAATCCAATACTGCCCCCTGTGGTCTCCACTAGTAACTGTGACCTAATCCAATACTGCCCCTGTGGTCTCCACTAGTAACTGTGACCCCTCCAATACTGCCCCCTGTGGTCTCCACTAGTAACTGTGACCCCTCCAATACTGCCCCCTGTGGTCTCCACCAGTAACTGTGACCTAATCCAATACTGCCCCTGTGGTCTCCACTAGTAACTGTGACCTAATACATTACTGCCCACTGTGGTCTCCACTAGTAACTGTGCCCTAATCCGATACTGCCCCCTGTGGTCTCCGCTAGTAACTGTGACCTAATCCATTACTGCCCCCTGTGGTCTCCACTAGTAACTGTGCCCTAATCCGATACTGCCCCCTGTGGTCTCCACCAGTAACTGTGACCTAATCCAATACTGCCCCTGTGGTCTCCACTAGTAACTGTCACCTAATCCATTACTGCCCCCTGTGGTCTCCACTAGTAACTGTGCCCTAATCCGATACTGCCCCCTGTGGTCTCCGCTAGTAACTGTGACCTAATCCATTACTGCCCCCTGTGGTCTCCGCTAGTAACAGTGCACTAATCAATACTGCCCCTGTGGTCTCTACTAGTAACTGTCACCTAATTCATTACTGCCCCCTGTGGTCTCCACTAGTAACTGTGCCCTAATCCGATACTGCCCCCTGTGGTCTCCACTAGTAACTGTGCCCTAATCCGATACTGCCCCCTGTGGTCTCCACTAGGAACTGTGACCTAATCCAATACTGCCACTTGCGGTCGTCACTAGTAAATGTGACCTAATCAATACTGCCCCCTGTGGTCTCCACAAGTAACTGTGACCTAATCCAATAGTGCACCCTGTGATCTCTGCGGACCCCCCACCCCTGTAACCTCTGCAGCAATGCTGGCAGCACTCATACAATCTCTGGATAGCCTGGGCACTGACAGGCTGACCTCACCCTGTACCTTGCAACTCTGCGGCTCGTACAACCTATGTATATGCTGAGCACTGACAGACTGACCCCCACCCCTGTAACCTCTGCAGCAATGCTGGCAGCACTCATACAACCTCTGGATATGACGCTGAGCATCTGACAGCTGATCCCCACCCCTGTAACCTCTGCAGCAATGCTGGCAGCACTCATACAACCTCTGGATATGACACTGAGCACTGACAGGCGGACCCCCCACCCCTGTAACCTCTGCAGCAATGCTGGCAGCACTCATACAACCTCTGGATATGACGTGGGCACTGACAGGCTGACCCCCACCCTGTAACCTTGCAGCAATGCTGGCAGCACTCATACAACCTCTGGATATGACGCTGAGCACTGACAGGCTGACCCCACCCTGTAACCTTTGCAGCAATGCTGGCAGCACTCATACAACCTCTGGATATGACACTGAGCACTGACAGGCAAAACCCCCACCCCTGTAACCTCTGCAGCAATGCTGGCAGCACTCATACAACCTCTGGCTATGACGCTGAGCACTGACAGGCTGACCCCCACCCCTGTAACCTCTGCAGCAATGCTGGCAGCACTCATACAACCTCTGGATATGATGCCGAGCACTGACAGGCAGAACCCCCCCACCCCTGTAACCCCTGCAGCAATGCTGGCAGCACTCATACAACCTCTGTATATGGTGCTGAGCACTGACAGGCGGACCCCCACCCCTGTAACCTCTGCAGCAATGCTGGCAGCACTCATACAACCTCTGTATATGGTGCTGAGCACTGACAGGCGGACCCCCCACCCCTGTAACCTCTGCAGCAATGCTGGCAGCACTCATACAGCCTCTGGATATGACGCTGAGCACTGACAGGCTGACCCCCCCACCCCTGTAACCTCGCAGCAATGCTGGCAGCACTTATACAACCTCTGGATATGATGCTGAGCACTGACAGGCTGACCCCCCCTGTAACCTCTGCAGCAATGCTGGCAGCACTCATACAACCTCTGGATATGATGCGGAGCACTGACAGGCTGATCCCCCACCACTGTAACCACTGCAGCAATGCTGGCAGCACTCATACAACCTCTGGATATGACACTGAGCACTGACAGGCGGACCCTCCACCCCTGTAACCTCTGCAGCAATGCTGGCAGCACTCATACAACCTCTGGATATGACGCTGAGCACTGACAGGCTGACCTCCCACCACTGTAACCTCTGCAGCAATGCTGGCAGCACTCATACAACCTCTGGATATGACGCTGAGCACTGACAGGCTGACCCCCCACCCCTGTATCCTCTGCAGCAATGCTGGCAGCACTCATACAGCCTCTGGATATGACGCTGAGCACTAACAGGCTGACCCTCCACCCCTGCAACCTCTACAGCAATGCTGGCAGCACTCATACAACCTCTGGATATGACAAGGGACAATGACAGACGGACCCCCCATCCCTGTAACCTCTGCAGTAATGCTGGCAGCACTCATACAACCTCTGGATATGATGCTGAGCACTGACAGACGGACCCCCCACCCCTGTAACCTCTGCAGCAATGCTGGCAGCACTCATACAACCTCTGGATATGCCGCTGAGCACTGACAGGCTGACCCCCCCACCCCTGTAACCTCTGCAGCAATGCTGGCAGCATTCATACAACCTCTGGATATGACGCTGAGCACTGACAGGCTGACCTCCCACCCCTGTATCCTCTGCAGCAATGCTGGCAGCACTCATACAACCTCTGGATATGACAAGGGACAATGACAGACGGACCCCCCATCCCTGTAACCTCTGCAGTAATGCTGGCAGCACTCATACAACCTCTGGATATGACGCTGAGCACTGACAGGCTGATCCCCCCACCCCTGTATCCTCTGCAGTAATGCTGGCAGCACTCATACAACCTCTGGATATGATGCTGAGCACTGACAGGCTGACCCCCACCCCTGTATCCTCTGCAGCAATGCTGGCAGCACTCATACAACCTCTGGATATGACGCTAAGGGGTTGAGTCATGTGATATTTTTATAGAGCTGGTTTACGGATGCGGCGATACCTAATATGTATACTTTTTTTCATTTATTTCACTTTAACACAATAATAGCATTTTTGAAACAAAGAGTTATGTTTTCATGTCTCCATGTTCTGAAAGCTATATTTATTTTTATTTTTTGAGTGATTTTCTTATGTAGGGGATCATTTATTGCGGGATGAGGTGACAGTTTTATTAGTACCATTATGTGGAACATATGCCTTTTTGATCACTTGGTGTTGAACTTTTTGTGACGTAAGGTGACAAAAATAGCTTTTTTTTTACACAGTTTTTATTTTTATATTTTTTATGCTTTTTATCGGACGAGGTCGATCGTGTGATCCCTCAGTGCAGGGCTGACATAGTAGCCCGAGTTACAGGGGGAACACCCCCCAGAGAGGCCATACAGCAGTATACAGCGCTGTACAGCCTCAGTGCAGGGCTGACATAGGAGCCCCAGTTACAGGGGAACACCCCCCAGAGAGGCTGTACAGCAGTATACGGCACTGTACAGCCTCAGTGCAGGACTGACATAGGAGCCCCAGTTACAGGGGAACACCCCCCAGAGAGGCCGTACAGCAGTATACAGCGCTGTACAGCCTCAGTGCAGGACTGACATAGGAGCCCCAGTTACAGGGGGAACACCCCCCAGAGAGGCCGTACAGCAGTATACAGCACTGTACAGCCTTAGTGCAGGGCTGACATAGGAGCCCCAGTTACAGAGGGAACACCCCCCAGAGAGGCCGTACAGCAGTATACAGCACTGTACAGCCTCAGTGCAGGACTGACATAGGAGCCCCAGTTACAGGGGAACACCCCCCAGAGAGGCCATACAGCAGTATACAGCGCTGTACAGCCTCAGTGCTGGGCTGACATAGGATCCCCAGTTACAGGGGAACACCCCCCAGGGAGGCTGTACAGCAGTATACAGCACTGTACAGCCTCAGTGCAGGACTGACATAGGAGCCCCAGTTACAGGGGAACACCCCCCAGAGAGGCCGTACAGGAGTATACAGCGCTGTACAGCCTCAGTGCAGGGCTGACATAGGAGCCCCAGTTACAGGGGGAACACCCCCCAGGGAGGCTGTACAGCAGTATACAGCGCTGTACAGCCTCAGTGCAGGGCTGACATAGGAGCCCCAGTTACAGGGGAACACCCCCCAGAGAGGCCGTACAGCAGTATACAGCGCTGTACAGCCTCAGTGCAGGGCTGACATAGGAGCCCCAGTTACAGGGGAACACCCCCCAGAGAGGCCGTACAGCAGTATACAGCACTGTACAGCCTCAGTGCAGGGCTGACATAGGAGCCCCAGTTACAGGGGGAACACCTCCAGAGAGGCTGTACAGCAGTATACAGCGCTGTACAGCCTCAGTGCAGGGCTGACATAGGAGCCCCAGTTACAGGGAACACCCCAGAGAGGCTGTACAGCAGTATACAGCGCTGTACAGCCTCAGTGCAGGGCTGACATAGGAGCCCCAGTTACAGGGGAACACCCCAGAGAGGCCGTACAGCAGTATACAGCGCTGTACAGCCTCAGTGCAGGGCTGACATAGGAGCCCCAGTTACAGGGAACACTCCCAGAGAGGCTGTACAGCAGTATACAGCGCTGTACAGCCTCAGTGCAGGGCTGACATAGGAGCCCCAGTTACAGGGGAACACCCCCCAGAGAGGCTGTACAGCAGTATACAGCACTGTACAGCCTCAGTGCTGGGCTGGCATAGGAGCCCCAGTTACAGGGGAACACCCCCCAGAGAGGCCGTACAGCAGTATACAGCGCTGTACAGCCTCAGTGCGGGGCTGACATAGGAGCCCCAATTACAGAGGGAACACCCCCCAGAGAGGCCATACAGCAGTATACAGCGCTGTACAGCCTCAGTGCAGGACTGACATAGGAGCCCCAGTTACAGGGGAACACCCCCCAGAGAGGCCGTACAGCAGTATACAACACTGTACACCCTCAGTGCAGGTCTAACATAGGAGCCCCAGTTACAGGGGGAACACCCCCCAGAGAGGCCGTACAGCAGTATACAGCGCTGTACAGCCTCAGTGCAGGGCTGACATTGGAGCCCCAGTTACAGGGGGAACACCCCCCAGAGAGGCCGTACAGCAGTAAACAGCGCTGTACAGCCTCAGTGCAGGGCTGACATAGGAGCCCCAGTTACAGAGGGAACACCCCCCAGAGAGGCTGTACAGCAGTATACAGCACTGTACAGCCTCAGTGCAGGACTGACAGAGGAGCCCCAGTTACAGGGGGAACACCCCCCAGAGAGGCTGTAGAGCAGTATACAGCGCTGTACAGCCTCAGTGCAGGACTGACATAGGAGCCCCAGTTACAGGGGAACACCCCCCAGAGAGGCCGTACAGCAGTATTCAGCACTGTACAGCCTCAGTGCAGGACTGACATAGGAGCCCCAGTTACAGGGGAACACCCCCCAGAGAGGCTGTACAGCAGTATACAGCGCTGTATAGCCTCAGTGCAGGGCTGACATAGGAGCCCCAGTTACAGGGGGAACACCCCCCAGAGAGACTGTACAGCAGTATACAGCGCTGTACAGCCTCAGTGCAGGACTGACATAGGAGCCCCAGTTATAGGGGGAACACCCCCAGAGAGGCCGTACAGCAGTATACAGCACTGTACAGCCTCAGTGCAGGACTGACATAGGAGCCCCAGTTACAGGGGAACACCCCCCAGAGAGGCCATACAGCAGTATACAGCACCTTACAGCCTCAGTGCAGGACTGACATAGGAGCCCCAGTTACAGGGGAACACCCCCCAGAGAGGCCGTACAGCAGTATACAGCGCTGTACAGCCTCAGTGCAGGGCTGACATAGGAGCCCCAGTTACAGGGGAACACCCCCCAGAGAGGCTGTACAGCAGTATACAGCGCTGTACAGCCTCAGTTTAGGGCTGACATAGGAGCCCCAGTTACAGGGGGAACACTCCCCAGAGAGACTGTACAGCAGTATACAGCGCTGTACAGCCTCAGTGCAGGACTGACATAGGAGCCCCAGTTACAGGAGGACCACCCCCCAGAGAGGCCGTACAGCAGTATTCAGCACTGTACGGCCTCAGTGCAGGACTGAGATAGGAGCCCCAGTTACAGGGGAACACCCCCCAGAGAGGCCGTACAGCAGTATACAGCGCTGTACAGCCTCAGTTTAGGGCT
Organism: Bufotes viridis; assembly: GCA_033119425.1. Classification (NCBI taxonomy): domain Eukaryota; kingdom Metazoa; phylum Chordata; class Amphibia; order Anura; family Bufonidae; genus Bufotes; species Bufotes viridis. Next base: position 46,513 of record JAKVIS010000531.1, on the reverse strand, counting down.
GACATAGGAGCCCCAGTTACAGGGGGAACACCCCCCAGAGAGACTGTACAGCAGTATACAGCGCTGTACAGCCTCAGTGCAGGACTGACATAGGAGCCCCAGTTACAGGGGGAACACCCCCCAGAGAGGCTGTACAGCAGTATACAGCACTGTACAGCCTCAGTGCAGGACTGACATAGGAGCCCCAGTTACAGGGGAACACCCCCCAGAGAGGCCGTACAGCAGTATACAGCGCTGTACAGCCTCAGTTTAGGGCTGACATAGGAGCCCCAGTTACAGGGGGAACACCCCCCAGAGAGGCCGTACAGCAGTATACAGCTGCAGCGGGGAGGAAAAATGGGGCACAATTTGGCCATTGTCACTTGGGGGTGTCCTCACCTTTGTTGCCAGTGGCTTAGATATTAATGGCCATGTGTTGAGTTGTTTTGAGGTCACGCCCAATATACACTGTTATACAAGCCGTACACTGACTAACTTACATTGTATCAAAGTGTCAGATCTTGAGTGTTGTCTCAGGAAAAATGTGAGGGGTGTAACTGTATATCTGGGAGCTGTTTATCATAAATTCACATTATACAGATAATTATCTTAATACGGGGCCCCGGACCCCCGATGTTTAGAGTGGCAGCTCATTTCATGGCAGTTGTTTGCCTGATAGGAGTCTTTTTATTCTTTTCTACAGGCCCCTCCGTGGCACCACATGCACCTGCATACCGAGGATACAGGGGGCCCCCAAAGTACTGATAACAGATGAGCAGGAGCTATGGTAAGTGACCGAGACCAGGCTCACCAGTATTTATCATCCTGATGATGTCTGACCCCAGGAACCCCAGCCGAATACAGGGCTTGTGGTGCCACAGTCCCAAATGGAAGGAACTGAGCTGCAGGGACAGGCACAGCTACAACAATATGTTTGGCGCTGTCAACAACCACGGGGCTCAGGTCAGGGCCCCAACACTCACATATTGAGGGCCCATCTTAGCATTTTACCTTTCAGATACCTGGGGTCTGTGTAACTGTAACTTCTCTGTAAATGTTCGCAAATGTCCCTCATCCACTAAAAAATCATCTAGACTAAAACAGTGAATAGTAGATGGAGGGGGTGAAGGGGGATGCAGCTGCAGATTATCTCTCTGAGTCTGTGAGAGTATTAATGCTGTCAGAGGGGAAGAGGAACATCCGGCAGAATGCTGCATATAAACCTCCTCAGTCCACAGAACATCCGTCTATAGTAACAGTGAGTAATCGAGGGGGAGGAGGGGGATGCAGCTGCAGATTATCTCTCTGAGTCTGTGAGAGTATTAATGCTGTCAGAGGGGAGCAGGAGTATCAGGCAGAATGCCGCATATAAACCTCCTCAGTCCACAGAACATCCGTCTATAGTAAGACAGTGAATAGTAGATGGAGGGGGTGAAGGGGGATGCAGCTGCAGATTACATCTCTGAGTCTGTGAGAGTATTAATACTGTCAGAGGGGAGCAGGAGTATCAGGCAGAATGCCGCATATAAACCTCCTCAGTCCACAGAACATCCGTCTATAGTAAGACAGTGAGTAATCGAGGGGGAGGAGGGGGATGCAGCTGCAGATTATCTCTCTGTGTCTGTGAGAGTATTAATGCTGTCAGAGGGGAAGAGGAACATCCGGCAGAATGCTGCATATAAACCTCCTCAGTCCACAGAACATCCGTCTATAGTAAGACAGTGAATAGTAGATGGAGGGGGTGAAGGGGGATGCAGCTGCAGATTATCTCTCTGAGTCTGTGAGAGTATTAATGCTGTCAGAGGGGAAGAGGAACATCCGGCAGAATGCTGCATATAAACCTCCTCAGTCCACAGAACATCCGTCTATAGTAAGACAGTGAATAGTAGATGGAGGGGGTGAAGGGGGATGCAGCTGCAGATTACATCTCTGAGTCTGTGAGAGTATTAATGCTGTCAGAGGGGAGCGGGAGTATCAGGCAGAATGCCGCATATAAACCTCCTCAGTCCACAGAACATCCGTCTATAGTAAGACAGTGAGTAATCGAGGGGGAGGAGGGGGATGCAGCTGCAGATTATCTCTCTGTGTCTGTGAGAGTATTAATGCTGTGAGAGGGGAGGAGGAGCATCAGACACAAGACCGCATATAAACCTCCTCAGTCCACAAAACATCCATCTAGAGTAAGGGTCCTTTCACACTTGCGTTCTGAGGATCCGGGAGGCACTTCCTTCACGCCGGATCCGTCAGAACGCAAGTCGCCTGAAGCATTAGAAGACTCAGGATCCTGATCAGTCTTCGAAATGCTTTCAGGTTACTATGGCAGCCAGGACGCTACTAAAGTCCTGGTTGCCATAGTAGTACTGGGGAGCGGGGGAGCAGTATACTTACATTCCGTGTGGCTCCCGGGGCGCTCCAGAATGACGAAGAATCACGTGATCCATGCGTGTGGGGCGCCCTGACGTCACTCTGGAGCACCCGGGAGCTGCACGGATGGTAAGTATACTGCTCCCCCGCTCCCCACTACATTTTACCATGGCAACCAGGGTTTTAGCGTCCTGGCTGCCATGGTAACAATTGAAAAAAAGCTAAACGTCGGATCCGGCGATGCGCCGAAACGACGATTAGCTTAAGGCCGGATCCGGATTAATGCCTTTCAATGGGTTTTAATTCCGGATCCGGCCTTGTGGCAAGTGTTCCGGATTTTTGGACGGAACAAAAAGCGCAGCATGCTGCGGTATTTGCTGCGTCCAAAAAACGTTCCAGTCCTGAACTGAAGACATCCTGATGCATCCTGAACGTATTTCTCTCCATTCAGAATGCATGGGGATGATCTTGATCAGGATTCTTCCGGCATAGAGACCCGACGACGGAACTCTATGCCGGAAAACCAAAACGCCAGTGTGAAAGGGCCCTAAGACAGTGAATAGTAGATGGAGGGGGAGGAGGGATAAGCAGCTGTTCTCGCTGTGTCTGTGAAAGTGATGCTGTGAGAGGGGAGGAGGAGCATCTGGCAGGAGACGCTGGCTCAGAGTACTGTGCACTATACTATGGAAAGTGTGAGCAGTTGCATTCTCCCGAGACTGACAGATACGGCTCTGCTGTCAGGGCAGTGCGTCTTCCTGTACATGACTGTGAGCTTGTGTTATATATGAGTGGCCCCTCTGGAGACATCCCTACCCGGGGGTCCAGGGGGAAGCTCCTGGGCATATACAATACTGGGTCTTCTTATGTGGCCCTCTCAAGCTGCAAGGCCCAGCTGTGACTGCTTGCTCTGCACCCCCTATAGCAGCCACCCTGCAGGGCTCCTGACTGATCTGGTGAAAGCCAACATCCATCATAAGGGCCCGATTAAGGTCAGGGCCCCACATACCGCTGTGCAAAGGTATGACCGGATCTTCATTTCACAGACCCCGCGGAGATCCAGTGGATCACTACGGAATGTAGACTTATCGGCAAACTGAGACCAGAAGCGTGGGGTGCCTGGCTGGTTATTGAAGTGGCGGGGGGCAGATATTTTACCATAAGGCTGGGGTGACGCTGCTGAGGGGGCGAGCAGATAAGTCTACACACCCCTTATGCACAACCCACAGTGATTGCACCTTTACATGGTCCAACCGGAGCCCACCAGAGCTGTCCACACCATTCCAGACCCGCTACCCTCCTGCCCTAGAGACCACCGTATGCCGAGATGTCGCTTCCCCCACAACTGTATCTGGAGATGGAACACCCCCATGGGCTGCTGTGTGGTACAACCCCACATGATGGAGATACCCTCTATAATATTGTATCTGAGGGAGCATACCATGTAATCAGAGGCACACAGGGGGGCACTGCCCCTAGGACATTACGCAGAGCTGGAACACCCCCATGGGCTGCGGTGTGGTACAGGACCACATGATGGAGATACCCCCTATAATATGGCATCTGATGGAGCATACCATGTAATCAGAGTCACAGAGGGGGGCACTGTCCCTTGGACATTATGCAGAGCTGGAGCACCCCCATGGGCTGCTGTGTGGTACAGCCCCACATGATGGAGATATCCTCTATAATATGGCATCTGATGGAGCATACCATGTAATCAGAGGCACACAGGGGGGCACTACCCTTTGGACATCACGCAGAGCTGGAGCACCCCCATGGGCTGCTGTGTGGTACAGCCCCACATGATGGAGATACCCTCTATAATATGGCATCTGATGGAGCATACCATGTAATCAGAGGCACACAGGGGGGCACTGCCCCTTGGACATCACGCAGAGCTGGAGCACCCCCATGGGCTGCTGTGTGGTACAGCCCCACATGATGGAGATATCCTCTATAATATGGCATCTGATGGAGCATACCATGTAATCAGAGGCACACAGGGGGGCACTGCCCCTTGGACATTACGCAGAGCTGGAGCACCCCCATGTTCTGCTGTGTGGTACAGGACCACATGATGGAGATACCCTCTATAATATGGCATCTGATGGAGCATACCATGTAATCAGAGACACACAGGGGGGCACTGCCCCTTGGACATTACACAGAGCTGGAGCACCCCCATGGAGTGCTGTGTGGTATAGCCCCACATGATGGAGATACCCTCTGTAGTGTACGGGAGTTGTACTGCCCGTCACTACAGAAGGGTCACTTGGCTGCTGTCGTTCCTCTCATTTATGGGGAGGCTGGTAAAGGTCCTATTTGTACCATGCAATGTAATTTATTGTATTTAATTCCCTGTTACTGTGAAATGTGCCATGTGCAGGCCGGCTAGGGATGTAATTCCAGCTCTAGTCACTAGAGGGAGCTAGGTAGCCCTAGTCTATATAAGGCCCAGTCAGGGAAAGAAAGCTCAGCTCAGTCTACTCCAGGCCATGAGCCTGTGAGGTCTACACCAGGCCCTGGGCCTGGGAAGGAGTGCAGACCCTGGAGTCTGTGAAGGCCACATGTCTCAGGCCTAAGCGAGTCAGCAGAAGTCAAGCAGAGGCAATCCCTAGAGCAAGAGGTACTAAATGCCAAGAGGAGGTACACTGTCTACTGGAGATTCAAGGATATAAGCCAGAAGTAGGGCATTGGGGCCTTGAAGCATCAATTCCAGTCAGGACGAGTCAGGAAGAAAGTAAGGTTCACCTGCAATTCTAAGTCCTGTTGTCTTTCCCTCTGTTATACCTTGCTGGATGTAAGCCTGCTGTAACTGCGACTGTACAAACGTCTATTCTCTGCAACAAGAACTGTGTTAAGAGGTTGCCTGCTGTATCTTCTACGGTTTTCAGTAAAGTTGGAATTCTGTTTTCAAGTTACAAGTCTGCACCTCTGTTTATTCCTACTATAAATACGGTGTGCCACCGTTTACTGGCACTGGCGTCACGACACCTCAGGGACCCAGCCATAGGCACGTTAAACTACAACACCAAGGGCACCTCACATTCCACCTGGCTGTGTCCTCAAGAACCCAGAGAGTGCCCCAGAGGAACAGCGTGCCGGCCTCTCCATCACTGGCATTCCCCAGGTTAGTTCCATACATTGCCCTGACTTGGGGATGCTACATTTTAGCGTCACGAACAGGATACGCACGTTTTACGGACTGTGAGCAAAAAACGTGAACTTTGTGCCTTAACCAGTTTGCCAAGTGACAAAACTCCTGTTTATTTGAAGTAAACTTTGCGGACCTAAAACGTACAGAAAAGTGTCCCAAAAACCTCCAGAAGCGCTGTGCAGTGTTGCGCTATCAAGAGGAAGAAAATCGCCACTTCAAAGTGCATTTTTGTGGACTTTTATGCTGTTTTACTACCACTGCTTGCTGTTATTGAATTGATGCATCATGGCGTCCAAGATGGCCGCCGGCGCTATTGGACTTCTTCTTGCGCCATCACTGTCCTCAGTGGCGCGAAAATTTAGCGCCAAAACCCTCCAAGAGGGAGGAGAAGACGACCTGGAGGTAACGCCTTCCTTTGAGGATTATAATGTGGACACCGCCTACCCTATACTGGAATACCTAGGGGCGTGCAAGAAACGACGGGGTGGAGCCTGCAGGAACAGTGGCTCACCCTGCTACGAGGCTTCCTACCTGTAATGTCAGCGGGATCCGGAGCCGTAGTTGGTGCAATGGAGGCGACCCCAGGAGCAACTAAGGAGCGCCCTGCGCCCCCAGCGTATACTCCCAGCGACATGGCCCAGACCTGTCCATGGCCACAAGCCGAGCCCTGCCGTTTCCACCCGCAGCGAGAAGGCTTCCTCCCGCGGAACCCCGCGTGGTCGGCCCTGATGGCCGAGATCCGAGTGGCGGCAACTTTAAAAACCACCACTCAGAAGAAGTATTTCGAGGAAGTCACCAAGCGGATCTATGAAGATTCCAGGGACAGCAAGCCCCAGCTCGAACGCCGCACCGGAGTGGTACTGGAGTTTGACAAGGTCAGAGGATTTGGATTCATCCAAGAAACCGGCACCAACCGGGACTATTATGTGAATCGCCGGTCCGTCAAGCGCAGCTATCTCCCGGGGCGACTGCATAATCTAGCGGTCGGAGAGAAAGTGGAGTTCACTCCCGCAGAGGGCCTGCGAGGCCCATATGCCACTGCGGTGACCCGTCCAGGACCCGTACCGGAGGACTGGGAAGGAACAGAAGATCTGGTGGAGGCAGAGGACCCGCCGGGACCCATCCGGAATACGTACCAGGAGAAGAGTTCCTTTCTCGGCCCGAACATCTTCTGGCAGCCGACGATCCTGGACAAGCCTCCCAGTCCTTACCCCTCTCCAGAGCTGCCGCGACGAGAGAAGACAGCCGCTGATTGGGCGCGGATGGCCCAGTTTAGTGAAGCCATGGATGATCTGCGGAGGAACCGCCATGAAAGAACCTCGTCTGAGCCTGCTGCAAGTGTGCCGGAATCCAGCAGTGAGATCTCCGCCCTGGAGGAGCGGATCGCTTCCTTGCAAGTTTACCTGGATGGCCTGCGGCAGTTGGCAGATGCCAAGAAGACAGCGCAGCAGTCCAGCGGTGGTGAGTTACCTGTGACCCCTGTACCACCCGAACCCGTAGTACCAAGTCCTACCGCTAGCGCTGAGCCACCCAAGGTCCGTGTAAAAGCGGATAAATTGACTTATGCCAGGAGCCGAGTCCGCCGTGACGGGAGCGTTATGTCCCGGCCAGAGGAAGTACCTACCCCAGCGCCGGCCCGTGTCCCGAGACCAGCAGCTCCTATGTGTCCGCAACCCAGCGGGCCAGTGAGGTGGGTAGGCCCAATACCTGTGATGTTTCCAGCCCATTCTGTTTGGTGGGCACCCCCTCCAAGTGGTCCTGGTGCATGGCCCAGACTACCAGCAGCACAGGGCTGCACTACCTCTGATGAGCAGGGATCCTTTGACACGTACCTGTGAGCAGGCCTGCTAGGCCATTTTTGCTCACCCTCACAGGGACATCATACATGTTGCAGGAACTGCCCCTTTAAGTTTGTCAGGCTGGTAGAGCTTGCTGCCAGTTCCCCACGGCCGGTGGCATGTTTGTGAAGATAAGTTGCCACTGTGGAACCACTGCTCCCAGCCTGCCTCTTCCTGTTCCGGGACATCCTGCCTGCTGCTAACATTGTGGCGTCAAGTACTTTCTTAATTCCAAGTTGTGCTTTTATTTGCACTTTATCCCCTTTTAACCCCCATTTCAGGTTGAAAAGGGCTTTTATGTCAGCACTTTAATAATACGCAGGACTTGCCAGGAAGGTGTTTCCCTGGTATTGTCAGAGTCCTGTATTGTCATTTTATGTATGTGCTGCTGACCGTATTTATTGCTCAAGAAATATTTTTATTCAAGTCTATGTGCCCAGAGATGGACTCCCTGTGTGTGAGCCTCTGAGATGTCGCTTTTATTGTGGACTCATTCATTGTCATGGACTATCCTGGTATTCCCTAACATCCGCTGTGCCAGGTCAGCGCCCCAGTTCCACTCTTTATCCTGAAGGAAGAGAGCGACGCCCCTTGTCACCGCACTTCTCCGTTACCAGCTGGACCTGATCATAATTGTCAATGCAGATGAATTGATTACTGATATGTATGTATGCCTGCATGTTTTCTTTTGTCTCTTTCAGGTGAAAATTCCAGTTGGGCGGTACCCTGGTAGAGTACGAGGGCGTACTCAGCTTAAAGCAGCGGGGTATGTAGTGTACGGGAGTTGTACTGCCCGTCACTACGGAAGGGTCACTTGGATGCTGTCGTTCCTCTCATTTATGGGGAGGCTGGTAAAGGTCCTATTTGTACCATGCAATGTAATTTATTGTATTTAATTCCCTGTTACTGTGAAATGTGCCATGTGCAGGCCGGCTAGGGATGTAATTCCAGCTCTAGTCACTAGAGGGAGCTAGGGAGCCCTAGTCTATATAAGGCCCAGTCAGGGAAGGAAAGCTCAGTCAGACAGCTCAGCTCAGTCTACTCCAGGCCATGAGCCTGTGAAGTCTACACCAGGCCCTGGGCCTGGGAAGGAGTGCAGACCCTGGAGTCTGTGAAGGCCACATGTCTCAGGCCTAAGCGAGTCAGCAGAAGTCAAGCAGAGGCAATCCCTAGAGCAAGAGGTACTGAGATGTCAAGAGGAGGTACACTGTCTACTGGAGATTCAAGGATATAAGCCAGAAGTAGGGCATTGGGGCCTTGAAGCATCAATTCCAGTCAGGACAAGTCAGGAAGAAAGTAAGGTTCACCTGCAATTCTAAGTCCTGTTGTCTTTCCCTCTGTTATACCTTGCTGGATGTAAGCCTGCTGTAACTGCGACTGTACAAACGTCTATTTTCTGCAACAAGAACTGTGTTAAGAGGTTGCCTGCTGTATTTTCTACGGTTTTCAGTAAAGTTGGAATTCTGTTTTCAAGTTACAAGTCTGCACCTCTGTTTATTCCTACTATAAATACGGTGTGCCACCGTTTACTGGCACTGGCGTCACGACACCTCAGGGACCCAGCCATAGGCACGTTAAACTACAACACCAAGGGCACCTCACACTGCACCTGGCTGTGTCCCTCAAGAACCCAGAGAGTGCCCCAGAGGAACAGCGTGCCGGCCTCTCCATCACTGGCATTCCCCAGGTTAGTTCCATACATTGCCCTGACTTGGGGATGCTACACCTCTATAATATGGCATCTGATGGAGCATACCATGTAATCAGAGCCACACCGGGGGGCACTGGCCTTGGACATTACGCAGAGCTGGAGCACCCCCATGGGCTGCTGTGTGGTACAGGACCACATGATGGAGATACCCTCTATAATATGGCATCTGAAGGAGCATACCATGTAATCAGAGGCACACAGGGGGGCACTGCCCCTTGGACATTACGCAGAGCTGGAGCACCCCCATGGGCTGCTGTGTGGTACAGGACCACATGATGGAGATACCCTCTATAATATGGCATCTGATGGAGCATACCATGTAATCAGAGGCACACAGGGGGGCACTGCCCCTTGGACATCACGCAGAGCTGGAGCACCCCCATGTTCTGCTGTGTGGTACAGGACCACATGATGGAGATACCCTCTATAATATGGCATCTGATGGAGCATACCATGTAATCAGAGACACACAGGGGGGCACTGCCCCTTGGACATTACACAGAGCTGGAGCACCCCCATGGAGTGCTGTGTGGTATAGCCCCACATGATGGAGATACCCTCTATAATATGGCATCTGATGGAGCATACCATGTAATCAGAGCCACACCGGGGGGCACTGCCCCTTGGACATTACGCAGAGCTGGAGCACCCCCATGGGCTGCTGTGTGGTACAGGACCACATGATGGAGATACCCTCTATAATATGGCATCTGAAGGAGCATACCATGTAATCAGAGGCACACAGGGGGGCACTGCCCCTTGGACATTACGCAGAGCTGGAGCACCCCCATGTTCTGCTGTGTGGTACAGGACCACATGATGGAGATACCCTCTATAATATGGCATCTGATGGAGCATACCATGTAATCAGAGACACACAGGGGGGCACTGCTCCTTGGACATTACACAGAGCTGGAGCACCCCCATGGAGTGCTGTGTGGTATAGCCCCACATGATGGAGATACCCTCTATAATATGGCATCTGATGGAGCATACCATGTAATCAGAGCCACACCGGGGGGCACTGCCTCTTGGACATTACGCAGAGCTGGAGCACCCCCATAGGCTGCTGTGTGGTACAGGACCACATGATGGAGATACCCTCTATAATATGGCATCGGATGGAGCATACCATGTAATCAGAGGCACACAGGGGGGCACTACCCCTTGGACATTACGCAGGGCTGGAGCACCCACATAGGCTGCTGTGTGGTACAGCCCCACATGATGGAGATACCCTCTATAATATGGCATCTGATGGAACATACTATGTAATCAGAGCCACACAGGGGGGCACTGCCCCTAGGACATTACACAGAGCTGGAGCACCCCCATGGGCTGCTGTGTGGTATAGCCCCACATGATGGAGATACCCTCTATAATATGGCATCTGATGGAGCATACCATGTAATCAGAGGCACACAGGGGGGCACTGCCTCTTGGACATTACGCAGAGCTGGAGCACCCCCATGGAGTGCTGTGTGGTATAGCCCCACATGATGGAGATACCCTCTATAATATGGCATCTGATGGAGTATACCATGTAATCAGAGGCACACAGGGGGGCACTGCCCCTAGGACATTACGCAGAGCTGGAGCACCCCCATGGGCTGCTGTGTGGCATAGCCCCACATGATGGAGATACCCTCTATAATATGGCATCTGATGGAGCATACCATGTAATCAGAGGCACAAAGGGGGGCACTGCCCCTAGGACATTACGCAGAGCTGGAGCACCCCCATGGGCTGCTGTGTGGTATAGCCCCACATGATGGAGATACCCTCTATAATATGGCATCTGATGGAGCATACCATGTAATCAGAGGCACACAGGGGGGCACTGCCTCTTGGACATTACGCAGAGCTGGAGCACCCCCATGGGCTGCTGTGTGGTACAGCCCCACATGATGGAGATACCCTCTATAATATGGCATCTGATGGAACATACTATGTAATCAGAGGCACAAAGGGGGGCACTGCCCCTAGGACATTACGCAGAGCTGAAACACCCCCATGGGCTGCTGTGTGGTACAGGACCACATGATGGAGATACCCTGTATAATATGGCATCTGATGGAGCATACCATGTAATCAGAGGCACAGAGGGGGGCACTGCCCCTTGGACATTATGCAGAGCTGGAGCACCCCCATGGGCTGCTGTGTGGTACAGCACCACATGATGGAGATACCCTCTATAATATGGCATCTGATGGATCATACCATGTAATCAGAGGCACACAGGGGGGCACTGCCCTTTGGACATTATGCAGAGCTGGAACACCCCCATGGGCTGCTGTGTGGTACAGCCCCACATGATGGAGATACCCTCTATAATATGGCATCTGATGGAGCATACCATGTAATCAGAGGCACACAGGTGTGCACTGCCCCTTGGACATTACGCAGAGTTGGAGCACCCCCATGGGCTGCTGTGTGGTACAGCCCCACATGATGGAGATACCCTCTATAATATGGCATCTGATGGAGCATACCATGTAATCAGAGACACACAGGGGGGCACTGCCCTTTGGACATTATGCAGAGCTGGAGCACCCCCATGGGCTGCTGTGTGGTACAGCCCCACATGATGGAGATACCCTGTATAATATGGCATCTGATGGAGCATACCATGTAATCAGAGGCACACAGGGGGGCACTACCCTTTGGACATTACACAGAGCTGGAGCACCCCCATGGGCTGCTGTGTGGCATAGCCCCACATGATGGAGATACCCTCTATAATATGGCATCGGAACACCCCCATGGGCTGCTGTGTGGTACAGCCCCACATGATGGAGATACCCTCTATAATATGGCATCTGATGGAGCATACCATGTAATCAGAGACACACAGGGGGCACTACCCCTTGGACATTATGCAGAGCTGGAGCACCCCCATGGGCTGCTGTGTGGTACAGCCCCACATGATGGAGATACCCTCTATAATATGGCATCTGATGGAGCATACCATGTAATCAAAGGCACACAGGGGGGCACTCCCCCTTGGACATTATGCAGAGCTGGAACACCCCCATGGGCTGCTGTGTGGTACAGGACCACATGATGGAGATACCCTCTATAATATGGCATCTGATGGAGCATACCATGTAATCAGAGGCACACAGGGGGGCACTGCCTCTTGGACATTACGCATAGCTGTGATGGAGTATTGTACATGAGGCTGTTACTGATTTTTGTAGGGGTCCTCTGTGACCCGGGGTGTCCTCGGCCTGTCTTCTAATAGTCTGCTTTAGAAGCTTCTATCACAATATGGTGCATGCCCCGGGGGGATAATGAGCAGCCATTACTGATCTCAGTAACGAGCAGATATGTAAATGAGCTGGATGTCATCATTAATCAGGAGATTGGCGTCTTGTGATGTCAGCTTATAATCACCGGGTTATTATGCATCATGTACAGTCCCCTCCTACATAGAGACCAAGAGCTCTGTTCATCCTGAGGTTCATGAATAGAATGGCAGGGCTGCAGTGAAGACTGAAATACAGAGCAGCACACATTTATACACAGTCTGGGAAAGTGGGATGACGAGAGGCAGCAGGAGACCGAGACCTCTGCACCCCCTGACTGCAAGACAAAGACCATATCACACCCAGGAAATCCTCCCAATGGTGCATGGGACAAGATATAAGAGCAGGACTGTGGGTGCAGCTCTGGGTGTGACTGGAGTAGGTGATATAACAGCAGGAATATGAGTGCAGCTCTGGGTGTGACTGGAGTAGGTGATATACCAGCAGAAATATGAGTGCAGCTCTGGGTGTGACTGGAGTAGGTGATATACCAGCAGAAATATGAGTGCAGCTCTGGGTGTGACTGGAGTAGGTGATATACCAGCAGAAATATGAGTTCAGCTCTGGGTGTGACTGGAGTAGGTGATATAACAGCAGAAATATGAGTTCAGCTCTGGATATGACTGGAGTATGTGATGTAAAAGCAGGAATATGAGTTCAGCTCTGGATGTGACTGGAGTATGTGATGTAAAAGCAGGAATATGAGTTCAGCTCTGGATGTGACTGGAGTAGGTGATATAACAGCAGGAATATGAGTTCAGCTCTGGGTGTGACTGGAGTATGTGATGTAAAAGCAGGAATATGAGTTCAGCTCTGGATGTGACTGGAGTATGTGATGTAAAAGCAGGAATATGAGTTCAGCTCTGGATGTAACTGGAGTATGTGATGTAAGAGCAGGAATATGAGTTCAGCTCTGGATGTGACTGGAGTATGTGATGTAAAAGCAGGAATATGAGTTCAGCTCTGGATGTGACTGCAGTATGTGATGTAAAAGCAGGAATATGAGTTCAGCTCTGGATGAGACTGGAGTATGTGATTTAAAAGCAGGAATATGAGTTCAGCTCTGGATGTGACTGGAGTATGTGATGTAAAAGCAGGAATATGAGTTCAGCTCTGGATGTGACTGGAGTATGTGATGTAAAAGCAGGAATATGAGTTCAGCTCTGGATGTGACTGGAGTATGTGATGTAAAAGCAGGAATATGAGTTCAGCTCTGGGTGTGACTGGAGTATGTGATGTAAAAGCAGGAATATGAGTTCAGCTCTGGGTGTGACTGGTGCATGGGGCAAGATGTAAGAGCAGGAATATGAGTTCAGCTCTGGATGTGACTGGAGTATGTGATGTAAAAGCAGGAATATGAGTTCAGCTCTGGATGTGACTGGAGTATGTGATGTAAAAGCAGGAATATGAGTTCAGCTCTGGATGTGACTGGAGTATGTGATGTAAAAGCAGGAATATGAGTTCAGCTCTGGGTGTGACTGGAGTATGTGATGTAAAAGCAGGAATATGAGTTCAGCTCTGGACGTGACTGGAGTATGTGATGTAAGAGCAGGAATATGAGTTCAGCTCTGGATGTGACTGGAGTATGTGATGTAAGAGCAGGAATATGAGTTCAGCTCTGGGTGTGACTGGAGTAGGTGATATAACAGCAGGAATATGAGTTCAGCTCTGGGTGTGACTGGTGCATGGGGCAAGATGTAAGAGCAGGAATATGAGTTCAGCTCTGGATGTGACTGGAGTATGTGATGTAAGAGCAGGAATATGAGTTCAGCTCTGGGTGTGACTGGAGTAGGTGATATAACAGCAGGAATATGAGTTCAGCTCTGGGTGTGACTGTTGCATGGGGCAAGATGTAAGAGCAGGAATATGAGTTCAGCTCTGGATGTGACTGGAGTATGTGATGTAAGAGCAGGAATATGAGTTCAGCTCTGGATGTGACTGGAGTATGTGATGTAAGAGCAGGAATATGAGTTCAGCTCTGGATGTGACTGGAGTATGTGATGTAAGAGCAGGAATATGAGTTCAGCTCTGGATGTGACTGGAGTATGTGATGTAAGAGCAGGAATATGAGTTCAGCTCTGGATGTGACTGGAGTATGGCGAGGGTCATTTGGGGGATGTTATGTAACTTGTGCCCCCGTTAGCAGCTAATTGTGCGGCTCGTTAGCGTCCTGATGGATATGCGGAGACTTTATTATGGAGAGACGCCGCTGCTCCCTGAGGCTCCCCCGGACACGGAAAAATGAGTAGTCGTTTTCAGCGACTCCTCACCCGCGGTCATGTGACCTCGTACCGTCTCCAATTACTCAGACAATGGCGATATGCATCGTATCCAGAAGCTGAAGGTCCTGCGTCTGCCCTCAGATGTGGAGCCCGAGTCTGCCTGGGCGGATGGATGGACAGACAGACTGATGGACGGACGAACAGAAAGTTGTTTGGATGGACTGATGGATGGACGGACTGATGGATGGACGGACTGATGGATGGACGGACTGATGGATGGACGGACTGATGGATGGACGGACTGATGGATGGACAGACTGATGGATGTACAGACTGATGGATGGACGGACTGATGGATGGACGGACTGATGGATGGACGGACTGATGGATGGACGGACTGATGGATGGACGGACTGATGGATGGACGGACTGATGGATGGACGGACTGATGGATGGACGGACTGATGGATGGCGGACTGATGGATGGACGGACTGATGGATGGACAGACTGATGGATGTACAGACTGATGGATGGACGGACTGATGGATGGACGGACTGATGGATGGACGGACTGATGGATGGACGGACTGATGGATGGACGGACTGATGGATGGACGGACTGATGGATGGACGGACTGATGGATGGACGGACTGATGGATGGACGGACTGATGGATGGACGGACTGATGGATGTACAGACTGATGGATGGACGGACTGATGGATGGACGGACTGATGGATGGACGGACTGATGGATGGACGGACTGATGGATGGACGGACTGATGGATGGACAGACTGATTCTTCTGGGTGCAGGGTGGTATGAACTGCTGGTGGTACTCATCACTGGTCATACAGGGTGAGGCCTCCTTTACTTAGGGCTCTCTAGTCAGATATTAGTAAAGGTCACATTAATACTGGTTGCCATCTCAACTTACTGTCATACTGGAGGTCATAAAGATGCCGGATATCCTCCTGTGGTGGCGGTCATACAGATACTGGATATCCTCCTGTGGTGGCGGTCATACAGATACTGGATATCCTACTGTGGTGGCGGTCATACAGATGCTGGATATTCTCCTGTGGGGGCGGTCATACAGATGCTGAATATCCTCCTGTGGGGGCGGTCATACAGATGCTGGATATCCTCCTGTGGTCATACAGATGCTGGATATCCTCCTGTGGTGGCGGTCATACAGATGCTGGATATCCTCCTGTGGTGGCGGTCATACAGATGCTGGATATCCTCCTGTGGTCATATAGATGCTGGATATCCTGCTGTGGTCATACAGATGCTGGATATCCTCTTGTGGTGGCGGTCATACAGATGCTGGATATCCTCCTGTGGTGGCGGTCATACAGATGCTGGATATCCTCCTGGGTTAGCGGTCATACAGATGCTGGATATCCTCCTGTGGTGGCGGTCATACAGATGCTGGATATCCTCCTGTGGTGGCGGTCATACAGATGCTGGATATCCTCCTGTGGTCATACAGATGCTGGATATCCTCCTGTTGTTGTGGTCATACAGATGCTGGATATCCTCCTGTGGTGGTGGTCACACAGATGCTGGATATCCTCCTGTGGTGGCGGTCATACAGATACTGGATATCCTCCTGTGGTGGCGGTCATACAGATACTGGATATCCTACTGTGGTGGCGGTCATACAGATGCTGGATATTCTCCTGTGGGGGCGGTCATACAGATGCTGAATATCCTCCTGTGGGGGCGGTCATACAGATGCTGGATATCCTCCTGTGGTCATACAGATGCTGGATATCCTCCTGTGGTGGCGGTCATACAGATGCTGGATATCCTCCTGTGGTGGCGGTCATACAGATGCTGGATATCCTCCTGTGGTCATACAGATGCTCGATATCCTGCTGTGGTCATACAGATGCTGGATATCCTCTTGTGGTGGCGGTCATACAGATCCTGGATATCCTCCTGTGGTGGCGGTTATACAGATGCTGGATATCCTCCTGTGGTGGCGGTCATACTGATGCTGGATATCCTCCTGTGGTGGCGGTCATACAGATGCTGGATATCCTCCTGTGGTCATACAGATGCTGGATATCCTCCTGTGGTCATACAGATGCTGGATATCCTCCTGTGGTGGCGGTCATACAGATGCTGGATATCCTCCTGTGGTGGCGCTCATACAGATGCTGGATATCCTCCTGTGGTGGCGCTCATACAGATGCTGGATATCCTCCTGTGGTGGCGGACCTCATACAGATGCTGGATATCCTCCTGTGGTGGCGGACCTCATACAGATGCTGGATATCCTCCTTTGGTGGCGGTCATACAGATGCTGGATATCCTCTTGTGGAGGCGGTCATACAGATGTGGATATCCTCCTGTGGTGGCGGTCATACAGATGTGGATATCCTCCTGTGGTGTGAGGCACTGCGGTAAACGGAGAGAGGAAGAAGCTGCTGCGGTTCTCCCATGGTGCGTATGTTGTCTGCATGGAGTCCTGATCACGGCTGTTGGTGGGACCTCTGTGGTCATCACTCGAGAGGGAGACTGATAACAAACTAGAGGGGTGATGTAGAGGGAAGCAACCACAGGAGGATATCCAGCATCTGTATGACCGCCACCAAAGGAGGATATCCAGCATCTGTATGAGGTCCGCCACCACAGGAGGATATCCAGCATCTGTATGACTGCCACCACAGGAGGATATCCAGCATCTGTATGACCGCCACCACAGGAGGATATCCAGCATCTGTATGACGCCACCACAGGAGGATATCCAGCATCTGTATGAGGTCCGCCACCACAGGAGGATATCCAGCATCTGTATGAGCGCCACCACAGGAGGATATCCAGCATCTGTATGACCGCCACCACAGGAGGATATCCACATCAGTATGACTGCCACCACAGGAGGATATCCAGCATCTGTATGACCGCTAACCCAGGAGGATATCCAGCATCTGTATGACCGCCACCACAGGAGGATATCCACATAAGTATGACCGCCATCAAAGGAGGATATCCACATCTGTATGACCTCCACCACAGGAGGATATCCACATCTGTATGACCGCCAACCCAGGAGGATATCCAGCATCTGTATGACCGCCACCACAGGAGGATATCCACATAAGTATGACCGCCATCAAAGGAGGATATCCACATCTGTATGACCTCCACCACAGGAGGATATCCACATCTGTGTGACCTCCACCACAGGAGGATATCCACATAAGTATGACCGCCATCAAAGGAGGATATCCACATCTGTATGACCGCCACCACAGGAGGATATCCACATCTGTATGACCGCCACCATATGACCGGTCATACAGATGTGGATATCCTCCTGTGGTGGAGGTCATACAGATGTGGATATCCTCCTGTGGTGGAGGTCATACAGATGTGGATATCCTCCTGTGATGGCGGTCATACATATGTGGATATCCTCCCATGGTGGCGGTCATACAGATGTGGATATCCTCCTGTGGTGGAGGTCATACAGATGTGGATATCCTCCTGTGGTGGCGGTCATACAGATGTGGATATCCTCCTGTGGTGGCGGTCATACAGATGTGGATATCCTCCTGTGGTGGAGGTCATACAGATGTGGATATCCTCCTGTGGTGGAGGTCATACAGATGTGGATATCCTCCTGTGGTGGCGGACCTCACACAGATGCTGGATATCCTCCTGTGGTGGGTCATACAGATGTGGATATCCTCCTGTGATGGCGGTCATACAGATGTGGATATCCTCCTGTGGTGGAGGTCATACAGATGTGGATATCCTCCTGTGATGGCGGTCATACAGATGTGGATATCCTCCTGTGGTGGCGGTCATACAGATGTGGATATCCTCCTGTGGTGGAGGTCATACAGATGTGGATATCCTCCTGTGATGGCGGTCATACAGATGTGGATATCCTCCTGTGGTGGCGGTCATACAGATGTGGATATCCTCCTGTGGTGGAGGTCATACAGATGTGGATATCCTCCTGTGAGTGGACGGTCATACAGATGTGGATATCCTCCTGTGGTGGCGGTCATACAGATGTGGATATCCTCCTGTGGTGGCGGTCATACAGATGTGGATATCCTCCTGTGGTGGCGGCTCAGGTGATACCTGAGATGTGGATATCCTCCTGTGGTGGCGGTCATACAGATGTGGATATCCTCCTGTGGTGGAGGTCATACAGATGTGGATATCCTCCTGTGGTGGCGGTCATACAGATGCTGGATATCCTCCTGTGGTGGCGGACCTCATACAGATGCTGGATATCTTCCTGTGATGGCGGTCATACAGATGTGGATATCCTCCTGTGGTGGCGGACCTCATACAGATGTGGATATCCTCCTGTGATGGCGGTCATACAGATGCTGGATATCCTCCTGTGGTGGCGGACCTCATACAGATGCTGGATATCCTCCTGTGATGGCGGTCATACAGATGTGGATATCTTCCTGTGGTTGCTTCCCTCTACATCACCCCTCTAGTTTGTTATCAGTCTCCCTCTCGAGTGATGACCACAGAGGTCCCACCAACAGCCGTGATCAGGACTCCATGCAGACAACATACGCACCATGGGAGAACCGCAGCAGCTTCTTCCTCTCTCCGTTTACCGCAGTGCCTCACACCCCTTGAACGTGTCCACCTTTTTTCATGTTACACCCTTAAACTTAAATGTATTTTATTGGGATTTTATGTGTCACAAAGCTGCGAGTCTAAAGTTTCTAAACCCTTCCATTGTAGCTCTGGCTGGAGATTGAGGGTTGTTGTCCTGCAGGAAGGTGAACCTCGAGTCTCAATCTCCCATTATTTTGCAGCCTCTATCAGGTTTTCCTCCAGGATCGCCCTGCATTGAGCTCCATCCATCTTCCAATCATCTCTGACCGGCTTCCCTGTCCTTGCTGAAGAAGAGCCCCCCCAGCAAGATGCTGCCACCGCCATGTCTCACGGTGGGGATGGTGTGTGCAGGGTATGTGCAGGGTTAGTTTTTCACCACACATCGAGTTTTGCATTTAGGCCAAAAAGTTCCACTCTACATGACTTGTAGCAAACTGCAAACTTTAAGCTTGCATTCAGAAATGGCTTCCTTCTTCTTCTTGCCACTCTTCCATAAAGGCCAGATTTCTGGAGTAGACAACTAATAGTTGTCCTGCGGACAGACTCTCCCACCTGAGCTGTGGATCTCTGCACCACCTCCAGTGACCACGGGCCTCTTGGCGGCTTCTCTATTTAGTGCCCTTCTTGCCTGGGCGGTCAGTTTAGGTGGACGGCCATGTCTTGGCAGATGATGGATTAAACAGTGCTCCATGAGATGTTCAGAGCTTAGGATATTTTCTTATAACCTAACCCTGCTTTACACTTCTCTACTTTTTCCCTGACCTGTCTGGCGTGTTCCTTGGTTTTCATGATGCTGTTTGATCACTATGGTTCTCTAAGAAACCTCTGAGGCCTTCACAGAACCGCTGGAGTTATACTGAGAATACAATACACTCAGGTGGACTCGATTTACTAATGAGGTGACTTCTGAAGGCGATTGTTCACACTGGATTTTATTTCGGGGATCAGAGTACAGGGGGCTGAATTCTGATGCACACCACACTTTTCTGATTTTTATTTATTCAGACTTTTGGAAACCTTGTATCACTTTCTTTTCACTTCACACATTCTTGTACTTTGTGTTGGTCGATCACATAAAATCCCAATAAAAATCCCAATACATTGTAGTTTGTGGGTGTAACGTAAAAAAGTGTGAAAAAGTTCAAGGGGTGTGAATATTTTTTCAAGGCACTGTACATGCTCACGCTTGGCCAGGATAAGCATGCATCTATATCGGGGAGATAACAGTCAGCAGACAGCTATCTCATGTTTATGTCTGTCGGGAGATAAGCGTCTGCATCAAGGGCGGGTCTGGTACAACCTGGATTCTATGAGAAGCTCACATGGTCCATTGGTAATGTCCATCACTCACTCTCATATCACAGGGCGGAGGATAACCCCCCTCATCCTCTAGTAAGGTGATAAGCTAGACTCAATTTTCCTTCTTGTGACCCTGTAAACAGCCCTTTAGATATGGCTCCCGCCTCGCTGACGAGCAGGTGCCTGTCTGGCATTGATAGCTCCATCGCATATTTGCTCAGCAGGTGCTGGTCCCACCATGGTCACCTCCTGGTTTTCGTGTCTCTGATTTAGAGACGTAGATATTATCTGGATGTGAGCGGATAAATAAATAATAAACCAGCGGCGGCTCTCTCTGCACTGGAAACGGAGAGATGCATGTGATGTCATCACCGATACAAACTGACCGGTGTACTTTACGCCACACTCAGCACCCCCCTCCCCCCGAGCTGTAGGTACAGAAGACGTAGACATAATCCTGCTGTGCTGTGATAAGACCCATGTCTGGACGGTTCATGAAATCAGTTTTTGTCATTATTTTTGTGGTCTGATATTTTACAGCTGAACTGCTCTGACTGTAAAGAATCCTTCATATCTATGATGATAATTGTAGAATGTAATGTACACATGTGTAACAGCTCTTACTGTAAAGAATCCTTCATATATATGATGATAATTGCAGAATGTAATGTACACATGTGTAACAGCTCTTACTGGAAAGAATCCTTCATATCTATGATAATTGTAGAATGTAATGTACACATGTGTAACAGCTCTTACTGTAAAGAATCCTTCATATATATGATGATAATTGTAGAATGTAATGTACACATGTGTAACAGCTCTTACTGGAAAGAATCCTTCATATATATGATGATAATTGTAGAATGTAATGTACACATGTGTAACAGCTCCTACTGGAAAGAATCCTTCATATATATTATGATAATTGTAGAATGTAATGTACACATGTGTAACAGCTCTTACTGGAAAGAATCCTTCATATATATGATGATAATTGTAGAATGTAATGTACACATGTGTAACAGCTCTGAGTGTAAAGAATCCTTCATATATATAATAATAATTGTAGAATGTAATGTACACATGTGTAACAGCTGTTACTGTAAAGAATCCTTCATGTATATGATGATAATTGTAGAATGTAATTTACACATGTGTAACAGCTCTTACTGGAAAGAATCCTTCATATATATGATGATAATTGTAGAATGTAATGTACACATGTGTAACAGCTGTTACTGGGAAGAATCCTTCATATATATGACAATAATTGTAGAATGTAATGTACACAACATGTGTAACAGCTCTTACTTGAAAGAATCCTTCATATAATATAATAATAATTGTAGAATGTAATATACACATGTGTAACAGCTCTGAGTGTAAAGAATCCTTCATATATATGATGATAATTGTAGAATGTAATGGACACATGTGTAACAGCTCTTACTGGAAAGAATCCTTCATATATATGATGATAATTGTAGAATGTAATATACACATGTGTAACAGCTCTTACTGTAAAGAATCCTTCATATATATGAGGATAATTGTAGAATGTAATGGACACATGTGTAACAGCTCTTACTGGAAAGAATCCTTCATATATATGATGATAATTGTAGAATGTAATGTACACATGTGTAACAGCTCTTACTGGAAAGAATCCTTCATATATATGACAATTAGAGATGAGCGAATTTTTTAAAAATTTGATTCACCGAATTTTTCAGGAAAATTTGGTTTGATCCGAATATATTTGCGGTGAATTACGTAAAAAAAAATGCGGCTATTTCCTGTCTGCAGGGAGCCTTTATAGGGGTGTAGAACACTGTGCCTTGCAGTAACACTCATAGGGAGTCTGCTGTGGTAGTGAAATAATACTGAGTCCGTATGACATGCAGATGACAGGCGTCGCTCCTAGAATCACTGCACACTTCACTTATTTGGGCCGTCACGGGGCCAAAACTGACCAAATAACTCAAGTGTGAACTCAGCCTTAGGGTCCATTCACATGTCCGTATGTGCTTTGCGGACCGCACATGAGCAGTACAATCAAAAATGTATTTTCTTGTCCGCAGCTGCAGACAAGAATAGGACATGTTCTATTTTTTTCGGGAACGGAATTGTGGATCCGGAAATGTGGATGCGGACAGCACATAGTGTGCTGTCTGCATCCGTTCCGGCCGTTTGAAAATGAATGGGTCCGCACCCGTTCAACAAAATTGCGGAACGGATCCGACCCTAGTTGTGGACGTGTGAATGGATCCTTACAGGTCAATGTTAGCGTCAAGAAGAAGCGCATTCCTTTTACACCGTCGTCAGCTGATTCCACATAGATGTCTACAGAACCTGTTCTATTAAGCGCTTATACAAGTAGAGCCCCCGACAGAGTGGAGAGGGTGTCAGCAGTAAGTTTGTGTTGACGTCACTGATTATTTTGCCCTTCCTCTGATCCGTCAGAACAATAACCCCCAAAAAAGTATCCAGTCTGTGGAGCATTCGCCTTCACTCGGTCAGCATTTGGTCAGTAATCCATCAGTGTTACTAATGCCCTGAAAACAGGAGTGGATCAAAAACAGAGATGACACGTGAATGGAATATTTGCATGTCTTCTGTGTTGTGTACCCACTCCTGCTTTTGGCTACCAAATCATAAGGCAATTCTGATGGGAGCAATACAGGCCTTACAGCTGCTACACAGACAGAATCCGTTGTGTGTCTCATTTTTCCTTCTTACAGATCAGAAAAAGGGTCAAATAAAAGACGATGTCAGCCAGGCCAAAAGGCAAAATAGTGATCCAGTCATGAAGTGGGGAGGGTGGGAACAGCATGAGAAGTCCACAGAGTGGCCCTATGACATAGTGGTGAGGTGGAAGCAGCATGAGGAGACCACAGAGTGGCCCAATGATAGAGTCTGGAGGTGGCGGCAGAATCAGGAGGAGGCAACAGAGTGGTACAATGACAGTGTGGAGGTGGTGGCAGAATCAGGAGGCCACAGAGTGGAACAATGACAAAGTGTGGAGGTGGCAGCATCATCAGGAGGCCACAGAGTGGTAAAATGACAGAATCTGATGGTGGGAGCCACATGAGGAGGCCACAGAGTGGCACAATGACAGAGTATGGAGGTGGCAGCAGCATCATGAGGAGGCCACAGAGTGGCACGATCACAGAGTCTGGAGGTGGCGGCAGCACCATCAGGAGGAGGCCACAGAGTGGCACAATGACAGAATCTGAAGGTGGGAGCCACATGAGGAGGCCACAGAGTGGTACAATGACAGAGTGTGGAGGTGGCAGCATCATCAGGAGGCCACACCCGCTCTGATGCCACACTACTGGCCGGACAGGACAGCTTTTCCAGGGCAAACTCTGCCAGTTGCGGCCACAAATCCAATATGGCTGCCCAGTAGTCCAGTGGATCCTCAATGTGGGGTGGCAGGGTGCTGTCCAAGTATGCCACCTCCTGCTGGTTCGTGTCCTGCTCCAGGTCTAGCTGCTGCTGCTGACGAGTAGTTTATTCAGTAGGCGGGTGAAGAAAGCTGCTCATGAACGACTCTAGGCTGTTGCTGATGGAGCTGGTACTGCTTGTGCCCCCGCACTCCACCCCCCAGCAGCCATGGTAGTAGAACGTGAGTGCAGAGGGCCCCCCCCCCCCAGTCGGACCTGCGAGAGGATGGACGATGGCGCAGATAGGCAGCGGCCGACTGACTACATAGGATGTATTTATAGTAGTTCAGTTTGTCCTCCCTCTCAGAGGTTGTAAAAAAGGCCCCCATTTTGGACCGGTAGCGATGGTTTAACATGGTGGAGAGCCAGTAGTCATCCCTCTGCCGAATGGTGACAATTCGGCTGTCACTACACAAGCAAGCGAGAATGCATCAGGCCATTTGTGCCAGTGACTTGTTGGGACTCCCTGCCTCCATCTCCTCTGCATACTGCCACTGTGTGTATGGGTCCTCTGCCTCGTCTTCTTCATCGCCCTGTAGCTCCTCTGGCTGCTCCTGCTCCTCCTCTCCTGTCACCTGTGTAGAAAAACAACCCATTTCGCTAGACATTGCTTGTGCTCCAATGTCCTCCTTCTCCAGTTCAGCCCCCACGGGCTCATGTGGCTGTGAGATGTAGGCGCCACATCTCCAGTCCCCTGAACAGCCAGATTTACCAGCATCTGTTCCAGAACATGAAGCAGTGGAATGACATTGTTCATCCTATGTTAGATTAAATATTTTAATTTCGCCACTAATACACGGCATACTGGGCTTCAGAATATAACACTGCACTGCTGAGCAGCAAATATATTTTTTCTTTTTCCACTAACACAGAAAAATGTGCTTTAGTACATATAACTGCACCGCTGAACGGTAAATATATTTTACTTTTGCCACTAATACACAGCAAAAAAGGCTGTAATTTTCGCCCTTCACCACAATACTGCTAATAAGCCCTTTTTTCTCACTAATAAAAACCAAAAAATGCTTTAGAACATATAAATGCTCCGCACAAGGACAAATAAGACGTAGAAATATTTCCCTGTAATAAACCCTGTTAATGGCGGTATCACACAGCACTTGCACCCCAATAACAAGAACGGTTTGCTGGAATTACCGAGCTGTATAATGGCAACTTGGATCCGCAGTCAGTGCAGCAAGGTGTAATAGGATTGTTCCTATTCCCCAGGTTGTAACCTCCCCGACTGAACCCTGTTCTACATAAATGCTGTAGAATGATTCCTCCCGATCCTTTCCCTGCACCTTGAATAATCTTTCCCTGAACTTGTAAATTGTTTTTTCAGCACAATGAACTCTTTCCTAGCACTGTCCCTAGCGCCTGCTGATGTCTCTCCTGCACTAAGTACACTGGAAAAATAGCAGAATCCAAGATGGCTGAGGCTATTTACAGGGCTGTGACATCCCAGGGCTGGCTGCTGATTGGCTGCATGCATGGCATTATGGGTGATCCCATGTTCCCAGAGTTCCTTGCTCTATGTCCTCACACGTGCAGCAGCCATTTTAGGAAAACATGTGATTCGTTACCAGGAAGCGTGAGGAAATTCGCCTTCGGTGCGAATTGAATTTTTCCTGAAATTTGGATCGAATTCCACTTCGTCAGCTTCGATTCGCTCATCTCTCATGACAATAACTATAGAATGTAATGTTCACATGTGTAACAGCTCTTACTGTAAAGAATCCTTCATATATATGACAATAATTACAGGATGAATTTCCTACATTCACAACAGTTGTCCCTTATTCCAGTTTTTGATTTTGCCATTACTTCTTGAGGTCAGACATTCCTCTATGTAATAGCTCTTACTGTAAAGAACCCTTTCTATATACGGTAGATGATAATTACAGAATGCAATGTACAACATCTACTGTACAGCAGTAAAGAACTCTTCTTATACACCTGTCCTCCATACACAGCTGATAGCTCTGCTCCTCTCATACATTCCAACACTAAATGGCAAAACTGCTTTTACCGTAAAGAACTCTGTCTAAACTTATGACACTCCTGTGCCATCAACAGCATCGCTAAGACCTGACAATATTGGTGCCTACTGCCTAATGCTAGTGTGGCCCAGCATCCCAAAGGCCGAGTGCCACTAAGAACCAGCACCACCAAGGTCCACCACCAGTGAGGCAAGTACCACAGATTCCGATCTCTACTAAGGTCTAGCACCCCAAGCCCTAAAACCACCAAGGCTGAGCACCACAGAATCCCAGGACTACCAAGACCCAGCACCACTAAGGCCTAGCACAATCAAGGTCCCACACCACCAAGGCCCTGCATCACTGAAGCTCAGCACCACCAAGACTCAGCACCACCAAGACCTAGCACCACCAAGACTCAGCACCACCAAGACTCAGCACCACCAAGACTCAGCACCACCAAGACTCAGCACCACCAAGACTCTAGCACCACCAAGACTCAGCACCACCAAGACCTAGCACCACCAAGACTCAGCACCACCAAGACTCAGCACCACCAAGACTCAGCACCACCAAGACTCAGCACCACCAAGACTCAGCACCACCAAGACTCAGCACCACCAAGACTCTAGCACCACCAAGACTCAGCACCACCAAGACTCAGCACCACCAAGACTCAGCACCACCAAGACTCAGCACCACCAAGACTCAGCACCACCAAGACTCAGCACCACCAAGACCTAGCACCACCAAGGCCCAGCTCTACTAAGGCCTAGCACCATCACGGCCCTGCAGCACTAAAGCTCAGCACCACCAAGGCCCAGTAGTATTGTGTCCCAGCACTACCAAGGCCCTGCACCACTGAGGTCCAGCTCTTACATAAAGCAGTGTCGAATGAATCATCATTATTGGATTATAGATTGTGTCCTCGTTCTTGTTGAATCGCCGCACACAAATTCACTGTCTCTCCAGGTCCACAGCCTCTCCCCCAGTAAAGCTAGTTCTCGCTGCTCTGCACTGGTGAGCGGCAATCACCCCGGAACAGCTGTCTGCAGGGGAGTGACTGGCTTTGCAATAATACTGAGTTATGTCTCAAGCCCTGTTTAAAGGTGGAACGCTGACTTATGGGATTGCCGCCATACAAGCGGTGGCCCCGAAGGCTCGGCTTTATTTTCTTTCTAGAAACAGAGCTAAATGCACATATGATTCCACAGATACTCTTTTTGGCAGTTCAATAGCAGTGAATGGAGAGGATGCTGCGCAGGCGCACAGTGATCTCTTTAGGGGGCACCGCTTTGGAGACCGGAGCGGGTCCCAGACGTTTGATCTGTGGTTGTCTGACATTTTCGATTTATGGAAGAAGAAGAAAAAAGAGGGAAGTTAGTCAGATCACCAAGGGAGTGATATCCCTGAGGATGTGACAAAAATGGGCGCCGACAGTGGTGGTTGGGAGGAAAAAAGTAGTGATTGGTAATAATACAGTGAAGAAATGGGACGGCAGCATCAAAGAGTGTCAATGACACTGATAGTAGTTCACAATGTTACTGGAGTATCTGAGGTGTAGGTGGTCCGACAAAAATCGGACCCCAACATCTGAGGGGAAAAATGGACAATGAAGGGAGTAGAGGAAACGGAGCGCCAAGTCCCAAAGCAAATACGATGATCAAATTTTAAACAGAGCGTTCAATAAAACGCAATATAATTATATTAAAATGTTTAAAAACACAGCATGACATGGTTAAAAACACCACAGAGGGGTGATCTAGTGTTACGCATAACTTAAAATGTGGATTACCACAAGAAAGTAAACTTACTTCACGAGGGGGCTGTCAGCGGGATAAGCACATAACAACCGTGGCAGACTCCCCCCGGCCAGGATCGCTTGTAGAATATTGGTGAATGACGGCGGCAGCACTCAAGTCGCTTCTGGTCAACACCTTTTTACTTATAATATGTGGTCCAACGCGTTTCGGGGATAAAGAAGTCCCCTTCTTCAAGAGCAAGTCATATAAAATACACATGCTTTTAAATACCTATTCAGCGTGCATTTTTGGCGCCCCAGGACTGGAAGGGGAAGTTGGGTGACATCACTTCCGGTTCGACGAAACGCAAGGTGCGTTCCAAATGCAGGGAGAAGAATTAAAGAGAGAAAGAATGCGATTGCGAATAGAACATAGAAACATAGAATGTGTCAGCAGATAAGAACCATTTGGCCCATCTAGTCTGCCCAATATACTGAGTACTATGACTAGCCCCCGGCCCTATCTTATATGAAGGATAGCCTTATGCCCAATATACTGAATACTATGACTAGCCCCAGCCCTATCTTATATGAAGGATGGCCTTATGCCCAATATACTGAATACTATGAATAGCCCCCGGCCCTATCTTATATGAAGGATGGCCTTATGCCCAATATACTGAATACTATGACTAGCCCCCGGCCCTATCTTATATGAAGGATGGCCTTATGCCCAATATACTGAATACTATGACTAGCCCCGGCCCTATCTTATATGAAGGATGGCCTTATGCCCAATATACTGAATACTATGACTAGCCCCGGCCCTATCTTATATGAAGGATGGCCTTATGCCCAATATACTGAATACTATGACTAGCCCCGGCCCTATCTTATATGAAGGATGGCCTTATGCCCAATATACTGAATACTATGAATAGCCCCGGCCCTATCTTATATGAAGGATGGCCTTATGCCCAATATACTGAATACTATGACTAGCCCCCGGCACTATCTTATATGAAGGATGGCCTTATGCCCAATATACTGAATACTATGACTAGCCCCCGGCCCTATCTTATATGAAGGATGGCCTTATGCCCAATATACTGAATACTATGAATAGCCCCGGCCCTATCTTATATGAAGGATGGCCTTATGCCCAATATACTGAATACTATGACTAGCCCCGGCCCTATCTTATATGAAGGATGGCCTTATGCCCAATATACTGAATACTATGACTAGCCCCGGCCCTATCTTATATGAAGGATGGCCTTATGCCCAATATACTGAATACTATGACTAGCCCCGGCCCTATCTTATATGAAGGATGGCCTTATGCCCAATATACTGAATACTATGACTAGCCCCGGCCCTATCTTATATGAAGGATGGCCTTATGCCCAATATACTGAATACTATGAATAGCCCCGGCCCTATCTTATATGAAGGATGGCCTTATGCCCAATATACTGAATACTATGACTAGCCCCGGCCCTATCTTATATGAAGGATGGCCTTATGCCCAATATACTGAATACTATGACTAGCCCCCGGCCCTATCTTATATGAAGGATGGCCTTATGCCCAATATACTGAATACTATGACTAGCCCCCGGCCCTATCTTATATGAAGGATGGCCTTATGCCCAATATACTGAATACTATGAATAGCCCCCGGCCCTATCTTATATGAAGGATGGCCTTATGCCCAATATACTGAATACTATGACTAGCCCCCGGCCCTATCTTATATGAAGGATGGCCTTATGCCCAATATACTGAATACTATGACTAGCCCCCGGCCCTATCTTATATGAAGGATGGCCTTATGCCCAATATACTGAATACTATGACTAGCCCCGGCCCTATCTTATATGAAGGATGGCCTTATGCCCAATATACTGAATACTATGAATAGCCCCGGCCCTATCTTATATGAAGGATGGCCTTATGCCCAATATACTGAATACTATGAATAGCCCCGGCCCTATCTTATATGAAGGATGGCCTTATGCCCAATATACTGAATACTATGACTAGCCCCGGCCCTATCTTATATGAAGGATGGCCTTATGCCCAATATACTGAATACTATGACTAGCCCCGGCCCTATCTTATATGAAGGATGGCCTTATGCCCAATATACTGAATACTATGAATAGCCCCCGCCCTATCTTATATGAAGGATGGCCTTATGCCCAATATACTGAATACTATGACTAGCCCCGGCCCTATCTTATATGAAGGATGGCCTTATGCCCAATATACTGAATACTATGAATAGCCCCGGCCCTATCTTATATGAAGGATGGCCTTATGCCCAATATACTGAATACTATGACTAGCCCCGGCCCTATCTTATATGAAGGATGGCCTTATGCCCAATATACTGAATACTATGAATAGCCCCGGCCCTATCTTATATGAAGGATGGCCTTATGCCCAATATACTGAATACTATGAATAGCCCCCGGCCCTATCTTATATGAAGGATGGCCTTATGCCCAATATACTGAATACTATGACTAGCCCCGGCCCTATCTTATATGAAGGATGGCCTTATGCCCAATATACTGAATACTATGAATAGCCCCGGCCCTATCTTATATGAAGGATGGCCTTATGCCCAATATACTGAATACTATGAATAGCCCCGGCCCTATCTTATATGAAGGATGGCCTTATGCCCAATATACTGAATACTATGACTAGCCCCGGCCCTATCTTATATGAAGGATGGCCTTATGCCCAATATACTGAATACTATGACTAGCCCCGGCCCTATCTTATATGAAGGATGGCCTTATGCCCAATATACTGAATACTATGAATAGCCCCGGCCCTATCTTATATGAAGGATGGCCTTATGCCCAATATACTGAATACTATGAATAGCCCCGGCCCTATCTTATATGAAGGATGGCCTTATGCCCAATATACTGAATACTATGACTAGCCCCCGGCCCTATCTTATATGAAGGATGGCCTTATGCCCAATATACTGAATACTATGAATAGCCCCGGCCCTATCTTATATGAAGGATGGCCTTATGCCCAATATACTGAATACTATGACTAGCCCCGGCCCTATCTTATATGAAGGATGGCCTTATGCCCAATATACTGAATACTATGACTAGCCCCGGCCCTATCTTATATGAAGGATGGCCTTATGCCCAATATACTGAATACTATGACTAGCCCCGGCCCTATCTTATATGAAGGATGGCCTTATGCCCAATATACTGAATACTATGAATAGCCCCCGGCCCTATCTTATATGAAGGATGGCCTTATGCCCAATATACTGAATACTATGACTAGCCCCTGGCCCTATCTTATATGAAGGATGGCCTTATGCCCAATATACTGAATACTATGAATAGCCCCCGGCCCTATCTTATATGAAGGATGGCCTTATGCCCAATATACTGAATACTATGAATAGCCCCGGCCCTATCTTATATGAAGGATGGCCTTATGCCCAATATACTGAATACTATGAATAGCCCCCGGCCCTATCTTATATGAAGGATGGCCTTATGCCCAATATACTGAATACTATGAATAGCCCCGGCCCTATCTTATATGAAGGATGGCCTTATGCCCAATATACTGAATACTATGACTAGCCCCGGCCCTATCTTATATGAAGGATGGCCTTATGCCCAATATACTGAATACTATGACTAGCCCCGGCCCTATCTTATATGAAGGATGGCCTTATGCCCAATATACTGAATACTATGAATAGCCCCGGCCCTATCTTATATGAAGGATGGCCTTATGCCCAATATACTGAATACTATGACTAGCCCCGGCCCTATCTTATATGAAGGATGGCCTTATGCCCAATATACTGAATACTATGACTAGCCCCGGCCCTATCTTATATGAAGGATGGCCTTATGCCCAATATACTGAATACTATGACTAGCCCCGGCCCTATCTTATATGAAGGATGGCCTTATGCCCAATATACTGAATACTATGAATAGCCCCGGCCCTATCTTATATGAAGGATGGCCTTATGCCCAATATACTGAATACTATGAATAGCCCCGGCCCTATCTTATATGAAGGATAGCCTTATGCCCAATATACTGAATACTATGACTAGCCCCGGCCCTATCTTATATGAAGGATGGCCTTATGCCCAATATACTGAATACTATGAATAGCCCCGGCCCTATCTTATATGAAGGATGGCCTTATGCCCAATATACTGAATACTATGAATAGCCCCGGCCCTATCTTATATGAAGGATGGCCTTATGCCCAATATACTGAATACTATGACTAGCCCCGGCCCTATCTTATATGAAGGATGGCCTTATGCCCAATATACTGAATACTATGAATAGCCCCTGGCCCTATCTTATATGAAGGATGGCCTTATGCCCAATATACTGAATACTATGAATAGCCCCGGCCCTATCTTATATGAAGGATGGCCTTATGCCCAATATACTGAATACTATGAATAGCCCCGGCCCTATCTTATATGAAGGATGGCCTTATGCCCAATATACTGAATACTATGAATAGCCCCCGGCCCTATCTTATATGAAGGATGGCCTTATGCCCAATATACTGAATACTATGAATAGCCCCGGCCCTATCTTATATGAAGGATGGCCTTATGCCCAATATACTGAATACTATGACTAGCCCCGGCCCTATCTTATATGAAGGATGGCCTTATGCCCAATATACTGAATACTATGAATAGCCCCCGGCCCTATCTTATATGAAGGATGGCCTTATGCCCAATATACTGAATACTATGAATAGCCCCGGCCCTATCTTATATGAAGGATGGCCTTATGCCCAATATACTGAATACTATGAATAGCCCCCGCCCTATCTTATATGAAGGATGGCCTTATGCCCAATATACTGAATACTATGACTAGCCCCCGGCCCTATCTTATATGAAGGATGGCCTTATGCCCAATATACTGAATACTATGACTAGCCCCGGCCCTATCTTATATGAAGGATGGCCTTATGCCCAATATACTGAATCCTATGAATAGCCCCGGCCCTATCTTATATGAAGGATGGCCTTATGCCCAATATACTGAATACTATGAATAGCCCCGGCCCTATCTTATATGAAGGATGGCCTTATGCCCAATATACTGAATACTATGACTAGCCCCGGCCCTATCTTATATGAAGGATGGCCTTATGCCCAATATACTGAATACTATGAATAGCCCCGGCCCTATCTTATATGAAGGATGGCCTTATGCCCAATATACTGAATACTATGAATAGCCCCGGCCCTATCTTATATGAAGGATGGCCTTATGCCCAATATACTGAATACTATGACTAGCCCCGGCCCTATCTTATATGAAGGATGGCCTTATGCCCAATATACTGAATACTATGAATAGCCCCCGGCCCTATCTTATATGAAGGATGGCCTTATGCCCAATATACTGAATACTATGAATAGCCCCGGCCCTATCTTATATGAAGGATGGCCTTATGCCCAATATACTGAATACTATGACTAGCCCCGGCCCTATCTTATATGAAGGATGGCCTTATGCCCAATATACTGAATACTATGACTAGCCCCCGGCCCTATCTTATATGAAGGATGGCCTTATGCCCAATATACTGAATACTATGAATAGCCCCGGCCCTATCTTATATGAAGGATGGCCTTATGCCCAATATACTGAATACTATGACTAGCCCCCGGCCGTATCTTATATGAAGGATGGCCTTATGCCCAATATACTGAATACTATGACTAGCCCCGGCCCTATCTTATATGAAGGATGGCCTTATGCCCAATATACTGAATACTATGACTAGCCCCCGGCCCTATCTTATATGAAGGATGGTCTTATGCCCAATATACTGAATACTATGACTAGCCCCGGCCCTATCTTATATGAAGGATGGCCTTATGCCCAATATACTGAATCCTATGAATAGCCCCCGGCCCTATCTTATATGAAGGATGGCCTTATGCCCAATATACTGAATACTATGAATAGCCCCCGGCCCTATCTTATATGAAGGATGGCCTTATGCCCAATATACTGAATACTATGACTAGCCCCTGGCCCTATCTTATATGAAGGATGGCCTTATGCCCAATATACTGAATACTATGACTAGCCCCGGCCCTATCTTATATGAAGGATGGCCTTATGCCCAATATACTGAATACTATGAATAGCCCCGGCCCTATCTTATATGAAGGATGGCCTTATGCCCAATATACTGAATACTATGAATAGCCCCCGCCCTATCTTATATGAAGGATGGCCTGATCCCCAATATACTGAATACTATGACTAGCCCCCGGCCCTATCTTATATGAAGGATGGCCTTATCCCCAATATACTGAATCCTATGAATAGCCCCCGGCCCTATCTTATATGAAGGATGGCCTTATGCCCAATATACTGAATACTATGAATAGCCCCCGGCCCTATCTTATATGAAGGATGGCCTTATGCCCAATATACTGAATACTATGAATAGCCCCCGGCCCCATCTTATATGAAGGATGGCCTTATGCCTAATATACTGAATACTATGAGTAGCCCCCGGCCCTATCTTATATGAAGGATGGCCTTATGCCCAATATACTGAATACTATGAATAGCCCCGGCCCTATCTTATATGAAGGATGGCCTTATGCCCAATATACTGAATACTATGACTAGCCCCGGCCCTATCTTATATGAAGGATGGCCTTATGCCCAATATACTGAATACTATGACTAGCCCCGGCCCTATCTTATATGAAGGATGGCCTTATGCCCAATATACTGAATACTATGACTAGCCCCGGCCCTATCTTATATGAAGGATGGCCTTATGCCCAATATACTGAATACTATGAATAGCCCCGGCCCTATATTATATGAAGGATGGCCTTATGCCCAATATACTGAATCCTATGAATAGCCCCCGGCCCTATCTTATATGAAGGATAGCCTTATGCCCAATATACTGAATACTATGAATAGCCCCGGCCCTATCTTATATGAAGGATGGCCTTATGCCCAATATACTGAATACTATGAATAGCCCCGGCCCTATCTTATATGAAGGATGGCCTTATGCCCAATATACTGAATACTATGACTAGCCCCCGGCCCTATCTTATATGAAGGATGGCCTTATGCCCAATATACTGAATACTATGAATAGCCCCGGCCCTATCTTATATGAAGGATGGCCTTATGCCCAATATACTGAATACTATGACTAGCCCCGGCCCTATCTTATATGAAGGATGGCCTTATGCCCAATATACTGAATACTATGAATAGCCCCTGGCCCTATCTTATATGAAGGATGGCCTTATGCCCAATATACTGAATACTATGAATAGCCCCGGCCCTATCTTATATGAAGGATGGCCTTATGCCCAATATACTGAATACTATGACTAGCCCCGGCCCTATCTTATATGAAGGATGGCCTTATGCCCAATATACTGAATACTATGAATAGCCCCGGCCCTATCTTATATGAAGGATGGCCTTATGCCCAATATACTGAATACTATGAATAGCCCCGGCCCTATCTTATATGAAGGATGGCCTTATGCCCAATATACTGAATACTATGACTAGCCCCGGCCCTATCTTATATGAAGGATGGCCTTATGCCTAATATACTGAATACTATGAATAGCCCCGGCCCTATCTTATATGAAGGATGGCCTTATGCCCAATATACTGAATACTATGAATAGCCCCGGCCCTATCTTATATGAAGGATGGCCTTATGCCCAATATACTGAATACTATGAATAGCCCCCGCCCTATCTTATATGAAGGATGGCCTTATGCCCAATATACTGAATACTATGAATAGCCCCGGCCCTATCTTATATGAAGGATGGCCTTATGCCCAATATACTGAATACTATGACTAGCCCCGGCCCTATCTTATATGAAGGATGGCCTTATGCCCAATATACTGAATCCTATGAATAGCCCCGGCCCTATCTTATATGAAGGATGGCCTTATGCCCAATATACTGAATACTATGAATAGCCCCGGCCCTATCTTATATGAAGGATGGCCTTATGCCCAATATACTGAATACTATGAATAGCCCCGGCCCTATCTTATATGAAGGATGGCCTTATGCCCAATATACTGAATACTATGACTAGCCCCAGGCCCTATCTTATATGAAGGATGGCCTTATGCCCAATATACTGAATCCTATGAATAGCCCCGGCCCTATCTTATATGAAGGATGGCCTTATGCCCAATATACTGAATACTATGAATAGCCCCGGCCCTATCTTATATGAAGGATGGCCTTATGCCCAATATACTGAATACTATGACTAGCCCCCGGCCCTATCTTATATGAAGGATGGCCTTATGCCCAATATACTGAATACTATGAATAGCCCCGGCCCTATCTTATATGAAGGATGGCCTTATGCCCAATATACTGAATACTATGAATAGCCCCGGCCCTATCTTATATGAAGGATGGCCTTATGCCCAATATACTGAATACTATGACTAGCCCCGGCCCTATCTTATATGAAGGATGGCCTTATGCCCAATATACTGAATACTATGACTAGCCCCGGCCCTATCTTATATGAAGGATGGCCTTATGCCCAATATACTGAATACTATGAATAGCCCCGGCCCTATCTTATATGAAGGATGGCCTTATGCCCAATATACTGAATACTATGACTAGCCCCGGCCCTATCTTATATGAAGGATGGCCTTATACCCAATATACTGAATACTATGACTAGCCCCGGCCCTATCTTATATGAAGGATGGCCTTATGCCCAATATACTGAATACTATGACTAGCCCCGGCCCTATCTTATATGAAGGATGGCCTTATGCCCAATATACTGAATACTATGACTAGCCCCGGCCCTATCTTATATGAAGGATGGCCTTATGCCCAATATACTGAATCCTATGAATAGCCCCCGGCCCTATCTTATATGAAGGATGGCCTTATGCCCAATATACTGAATACTATGAATAGCCCCGGCCCTATCTTATATGAAGGATGGCCTTATGCCCAATATACTGAATACTATGACTAGCCCCGGCCCTATCTTATATGAAGGATGGCCTTATGCCCAATATACTGAATACTATGACTAGCCCCGGCCCTATCTTATATGAAGGATGGCCTTATGCCCAATATACTGAATACTATGAATAGCCCCGGCCCTATCTTATATGAAGGATGGCCTTATGCCCAATATACTGAATACTATGAATAGCCCCGGCCCTATCTTATATGAAGGATGGCCTTATGCCCAATATACTGAATACTATGACTAGCCCCGGCCCTATCTTATATGAAGGATGGCCTTATGCCCAATATACTGAATACTATGAATAGCCCCGCCCTATCTTATATGAAGGATGGCCTGATGCCCAATATACTGAATACTATGACTAGCCCCGGCCCTATCTTATATGAAGGATGGCCTTATGCCCAATATACTGAATCCTATGAATAGCCCCCGGCCCTATCTTATATGAAGGATGGCCTTATGCCCAATATACTGAATACTATGACTAGCCCCCGGCCCTATCTTATATGAAGGATGGCCTTATGCCCAATATACTGAATACTATGAATAGCCCCCGGCCCTATCTTATATGAAGGATGGCCTTATGCCCAATATACTGAGTACTATGAATAGCCCCCGGCCCTATCTTATATGAAGGATGGCCTTATGCCCAATATGCTGAATCCTATGACTAGCCCCCGGCCGTATCTTATATGAAGGATGGCCTTATGCCCAATATACTGAATCCTATGAATAGCCCCGGCCCTATCTTATATGAAGGATGGCCTTATGCCCAATATGCTGAATCCTATGACTAGCCCCTGGTCCTATCTTACATGAAGGATGGCCTTATGCCCAATATACTGAATACTATGACTAGCCCCCGGCCCTATCTTATATGAAGGATGGCCTTATGCCCAATATACTGAATACTATGAATAGCCCCCGGCCCCATCTTATATGAAGGATGGCCTTATCCCCAATATACTGAATACTATGAATAGCCCCCGGCCCTATCTTATATGAAGGATAGCCTTATGCCCAATATACTGAGTACTATGAATAGCCCCCGGCCCTATCTTATATGAAGGATGGCCTTATGCCCAATATGCTGAATACTATGACTAGCCCCTGGCCCTATCTTATATGAAGGATGGCCTTATGCCCAATATGCTGAATCCTATGACTAGCCCCTGGCCCTATCTTATATGAAGGATGGCCTTATGCCCAATATACTGAATACTATGACTAGCCCCCGGCCCTATCTTATATGAAGGATGGCCTTATGCCCAATATACTGAATACTATGACTAGCCCCCGGCCCTATCTTATATGAAGGATGGCCTTATGCCCAATATACTGAATCCTATGACTAGCCCCTGGCCCATCTTATATGAAGGATGGCCTTATGCCCAATATACTGAATACTATGAATAGCCCCCGGCCCTATCTTATATGAAGGATGGCCTTATGCCCAATATACTGAATACTATGAATAGCCCCGGCCCTATCTTATATGAAGGATGGCCTTATGCCCAATATACTGAATACTATGAATAGCCCCCGGCCCTATCTTATATGAAGGATGGCCTTATGCCCAATATACTGAATCCTATGAATAGCCCCAGGCCATATCTTATATGAAGGATAGCCTTATGCCCAATATACTGAATACTATGACTAGCCCCCGGCCCTATCTTATATGAGGGACGGCCTTATACCCAATATACTGAATACTATGACTAGCCCCCGGCCTTATCTTATATGAAGGATGGCCTTATGCCCAATATACTGAATACTATGAATAGCCCCCGGCCCTATCTTATATGAAGGATAGCCTTATGCCCAATATACTGAATACTATGACTAGCCCCTGGCCCTATCTTATATGAAGGATGGCCTTATGCCCAATATGCTGAATCCTATGACTAGCCCTCGGCCCTATCTTATATGAAGGATGGCCTTATGCCCAATATGCTGAATCCTATGACTAGCCCCCGGCCCTATCTTATATGAAGGATGGCCTTATGCCCAATATACTGAATACTATGACTAGCCCCCGGCCCTATCTTATATGAAGGATAGCCTTATGCCCAATATACTGAATACTATGAGTAGCCTCCGGCCCTATCTTATATGAAGGATGGCCTTATGCCCAATATACTGAATACTATGAGTAGCCCCTGGCCCTATCTTATATGAAGGATGGCCTTATGCCCAATATACTGAATACTATGACTAGCCCCGGCCCTATCTTATATGAAGGATGGCCTTATGCCCAATATACTGAATCCTATGAATAGCCCCCGGCCCTATCTTATATGTAGGATGGCCTTATGCCCAATATACTGAATCCTATGACTAGCCCCCGGCCCTATCTTATATGAAGGATGGCCTTATGCCCAATATACTGAATACGATGACTAGCCCCCGGCCCTATCTTATATGAAGGACGGCCGTATGCCCAATATGCTGAATCCTATGACTAGCCCCCGGCCCTATCTTATATGAAGGACGGCCTTATGCCCAATATACTGAATACTATGAGTAGCCCCCGGCCCTATCTTATATGAAGGATGGCCTTATGCCTATCCCATGCATGCTTAAACTCCTTCACTGTATTTGCAGCTACCACTTCTGCAGGAAGGCTATTCCATGCGTCCACTACTCTCTCAGTAAAGTAATACTTCCTGATATTACTTTTAAACCTTTGCCCCTCTAATTTAAAACTATGTCCTCTTGTAGCAGTTTTTCTTCTTTTAAAAACGTTGTGCTGGGAATTCTAGTATACGGGCATAGTATATCAGTGAGAGGAGGGTAATGGTAAAGCTCCGCCCGTTGTCCGCCCGCGGCCAGACCCGCGGTGCGCATGCGCCCGTTGGAACACACGATTAAGCAGTGGAGCACAAAGAGGCGTAAGTGGGAGTGGCTAGATGATAGTGTTCGGCCGGACTTAGAGTGCGCATGCGCCCGTTGGAACGCATGATCTGGAAGTGAAGCGCAAACAAGGGATGTCATCAGAGTCTAATGAACATAGAAAAACGGACTGGGCGGGGCTTATATCCCCACAGAATCAGTGTAGATGGGATGTTGATACACAGTATATATGTGTATAAAAACAAGCGGATCGGCGCCAGAATTATTAGGACATTAGGAGTATTTAGGAAACTGGGTTATAGTAGTAATAATAATAATGAATGAATAGATAGTAAAAATACTACTAAACAGTTACAGATGTGACAATAGTGTACACTTACCATGTAAGCGATATGCCATAAATGGTGAGATAGGAGGACCCCTTTAAACCTTCCCAACCCTATCCACAAGGGCAAATAGTACCTTGGTGGTCACTAGATGGACTCTTCCATGCTCAGAAGCCCCGGCGCTGCAGTAAGGGTCGTCTCGTCCAGGGTCGGATCTATAGTCATGGTCCCCCGCCCCCACCTTCCCCAGGTTAGCCTCACATCTGCTCATTACCTCTTTGTTGTTTAATGAGATTGAGTGACGAGATGAGACTCATTATAACAACCGGACATCATTTGCAAGCATCACTCACAGGCAGTTAATAAAGAAAGTATGTGAACCCTTCTGGGTGCCACATGTCACTCCTACAGTACATTAATACATTGCAGTTTATGGAGAACAGTTACAATTCCTTCTCAGCCTCTCAATTATCCAGATGGGTTAATTATGGCCAAGGGACGTCTCGTCTCATTGTGCTGCGGGATTTACAGCAGTTAATGAGTCCATAATTGCTCCCTGAGGTCTGACATATGAGGATGTGTGTGCTGGGGCGAGCGCTGTGCCCATCGCTGTGCCCCTCCTCACAGCTCTTGAAGGGAGCCATTCTGCAGTATTAATGAGAGATTTATACCTTTCCTCTGAAGCTCCATTATCTATCGGCCTCTTATTTGGGCCACATCGCTGGCGAGGGAGGGGGTCCATGGTGGCTATGGGTGATTGACCCCGTTGTCCATACTTATGTGGTGCATGACCAATTTTTGGAAGTGATCGTATCCTCATATCCTGATTCAGGATCCTATTGATTATAGACTGGGGGGGGGCACATTGGTTCTGGGGCCACAAGGTGACATAGTGTGGAGGTGGCAGCAGCAGCATGAGGAGCCCTGAGTGGTGAGGTGACAGCAGCATCAGGAGACCACAGAGTGACCCGGTGACAGAGTGGCGAGGTCGGTGGTAATAACAGTACCCGCTGACGATGGTGGGCGTAAGAAGGAACAATTGGCATCAGATGTGTGACATCAGGCGGGTGGCAGCATCAGAGTAGTAGCTGAGGCAGGTCGCCAGAAGAAACCGGTCTCTTTTGTAAAGGTTTGGGTGAGGCAGCATGGATGATCTAATCTGATGCATCAGGCATTGGTGGGTGGAAATCCTGGTTGATGGAAGCCTGATTCATCTTGACAAAGGTCAGTCTCTCAACATTTTGGACAGTCGAGTTCGTGGACAGGCGAGTTCTCTTTGGGGTAACTATGGCCCCCGCCGCACTAAACACCCGCTCTGATGCCACACTGCTGGCCGTGCAGTGGCAAACTCTGCCACAAATCCAGTTTGGCTGCCCAGTAATTCAGCGGATCTTCAATGTGGGATGGCAGGGTGCTGTCCAAGTATGCCACCACCTGCTGGTTCAGGTTCTGCTCCAGGTCTAGCTGCTGCCGGTGAGTAGTTTCTTCACTAGGCGGGTGAAGAAAGCTGCTCATCAGGGACTCTAGACTCAGGCTGCTGCAGATGGATCTGGAACTTCTCCTACCCCCCACCCTGCCACAGCAGCCATGGCAGTGGAACGAGAGCGCAGAGGCCTGCGAGAGGATGAATGATGGTGCAGATAGGCAGGGGCCAAATGACTATATCGGATGTCTATAGGCAGGGGCCAAATGACTACATAGGATGTCGCTATAGTAGTTCAGTTTGTCCTCCCTCTCAGCGGGTGTAAAAAAAGGACCCCATATTGGTCCGGTAGTGAGGGTCCAACAAGGTGGAGAGCCAAACGTCATCCCTCTGCCAAATGGTGACAATTTGGCTGTCACTTCCCAAGCAAGTGATCATGCATCGGGCCATTTGCTCAAGTGACTCGTAGGGACTCCCTGCCTCAAACTCCACTGCATACTGCCACAGTGTGTCCGGGTCCTCTGACTCGTCTTCTTAATCGCCCTGTAGCTCCTCCGGCTGCTCCTCCTCTACTGTCTACCGTGTAAAAAAAACACCCATTTCGCTACACATTGCCTGTGCTTCAATGTCCTCCTCCTCCTCCAGTTCAGCCCCCACAGGACTCATGTGGCCATGAGATCTAGGCGCCACGTCTCCAGTCCCCTGACCAGACAGATTTACCAGCATCGATTCCAGGACATGAAGCAGTGGAATGACGCTGTTCATCGCGTAGTCCTGGCGACTGACAAATAACGTAGCCTCCTCAAAGGGCCTGAGCAAACGGCAAGTGTCACGCATAAGCTGCCACTGGTTGACATCAAAGTTACACAGGGGAGTTCTCCTGTCCGCCTGGATCATCAAGAAATCGTTTATGGCCTTTCTCTGTTCGTATAGTTGGTCCAACATATGGAGGGTGGAATTCCAACAGGTGGAAATGTTGCATATCAGCTGATGTTGGGGGATGCCGTAATGCCGTTGCAGCTCAAGGAGGGTGTGCTTTGCGGTGTACGAGTGGCTGAAGTGCATGCAAATTTTCCTGGCAATTTTAGGATGTCTTGCAGATGGGTGGAAGACTTCAGGAACTGCTTTACAACCAGATTGAACATGTGTGCCATGCAGGGCGCACGGCTCAGCCCTTCTTGACGCAGCGCCGACACCATGTTCTTCCCGTTGTCGGTCACCATGCCTCCGATTTTAAGTTGTCGCGGAGAAAGCCAGGATTCGATTTCTTGATGAAGGACGCGGAGCACTTCCTCCCCTGTGTGACTCTGTTTGCCCAGGCAAACAAGGTGCAGAACAGCGTGACACTGCCATGCCCTGCACAT
Organism: Bufotes viridis; assembly: GCA_033119425.1. Lineage (NCBI taxonomy): Eukaryota > Metazoa > Chordata > Amphibia > Anura > Bufonidae > Bufotes > Bufotes viridis. The sequence continues at coordinate 3,800 of JAKVIS010000531.1, read as the reverse complement.
GTGGTATGCTGGAGGAGCGCTGTGAATTGTCCCTGCAGGGAGGCTGAGGACACAGTGGAGGCTGAGGACACGGTGGAGGATGAGGAGGCAGAGGCGGACATTGCCATGTATTCCTATGTAGTCATGTTCAAGTGTAATAACCTGGTTGACCACTCAGTGGCAGCAACACAACTGGCAGGAATAGTTCCAGGGAATGGGCTGTTTGTCCATTCTCCCTCTCTTAGAGCAGAGGAGGAGTGAGCTTAGTGAAGCAGTTTAGTTTCCTCCCTAGTGGGAGAAGGTTGTGCAGGAGCTGTGCCCCTGCTGGGCAAAGGTTCCAAGGCTTCCATTAGGCCCAGTCTGACAAGCCAACCTCACAATCCTCATATGTGAGACCTCAGGGAGCAATTAGGGAAAAATGTGATTCATTACCACGAAGCATGAGGAAATTCGGATTCAGGCGAATCAAATTTTTCTTGAAATTCAGATCGAATTCCACTTCCTCAACTTCGATTCGCTCTTCTCTAATCAGGATCAGTACAGGGTGAGAAATGTATGTACACAGTGACTGCTCCAGCAGAATAGTGAGTGCAGCTCTGGAGTATAATACAGGATGTAACTCAGGATCAGTACAGGATCAGTAATGTATGTACACAGTGACTGCACCAGCAGAATAGTGAGTGCAGCTCTGGAGTATAATACAGGATGTAACTCAGGATCAGTACAGGATAAGTAATGTATGTACACAGTGACTCCACCAGCAGAATAGTGAGTGCAGCTCTGGAGTATAATACAGGCTGTAACTCAGGATCAGTACAGGATAAGTAATGTATGTACACAGTGACTGCACCAGCAGAATAGTGAGTGCAGCTCTGGAGTATAATACAGGATGTAACTGAGGATCAGTGCAGGATAAGTAATGTATGTACACAGTGACTGCTCCAGCAGAATAGTGAGTGCAGCTCTGGAGTATATTACAGGATGTAACTCAGGATCAGTACAGGGTAAGTAATGTATATACTCAGTGAGTGCACCAGCAGAATAGTGAGTGCAGCTCTGGAGTATAATACAGGATCTAACTCAGGATCAGTACAGGATAAGAAATGTATGTACACAGTGACTCCACCAGCAGAATAGTGAGTGCAGCTCTGGAGTATAATGCAGGATGTAACTCAAGATCAGTTCAGGATAAGTAATGTATGTACACAGTGACTGCACCAGCAGAATAGTGAGTGCAGCTCTGGAGTATAATGCAGGATGTAACTCAAGATCAGTTCAGGATAAGTAATGTATGTACACAGTGACTGCACCAGCAGAATAGCGAGTGCAGCTCTGCAGTATAATACAGGATGTAACTCAGGATCAGTACAGGATAAGTAATGTATGTACACAGTGACTGCACCAGCAGAATAGTGAGTGCAGCTCTGCAGTATAATACAGGATGTAACTCAGGATCAGTACAGGATAAGTAATGTATGTACACAGTGACTGCACCAGCAGAATAGTGAGTGCAGCTCTAGAGTATAATACAGGATGTAACTCAGGATCAGTACAGGGTAAGTAATGTATGTACACAGTGACTGCACCAGCAGAATAGTGAGTGCAGCTCTGGAGTATAATACAGGATGTAACTCAAGATCAGTTCAGGAAAAGTAATGTATGTACACAGTGACTGCATCAGCAGAATAGTGAGTGCAGCTCTGGAGTATAATACAGGATGTAACTCAGGATCAGTACAGGGTAAGTAATGTATGTACACAGTGACTGCACCAGCAGCCGGTGAGTAGTTTCTTCACTAGGCGGAGTGAAGAAAGCTGCTCATCAGGGACTCTAGACTCAGGCTGCTGCAGATGGATCTGGAACTTCTCACCCCACCTGCCACAGCAGCCATGGCAGTGGAACGAGGCGCAGAGGCCTGCGGAGGATGAATGATGGTACCCGAATGAGACGAGGGCCAAATGACTATCCCGGATGTCTATAGGCAGGGGCCAAATGACTACATAGGATATCGCTATAGTAGTTCCGGATTTGTCCTCCTCTCAGCGGGTGTAAAGGACCCCATATTGGTCGGTAGTGAGGTCAACAAGGTGGAGGCAAACGTCATCCCTCTGCCAAATGGTGACAATTTGGCTGTCACTTCCCAAGCAAGTGATCATGCATCGGGCCATTTGCTCCAAGTGACTCGTAGGGACTCCCTGCCTCAAACTCCACTGCATACTGCCACAGTGTCCGGGTCCTCTGCCTCGTCTTCTTAATCGCCCATAGCTCCTCCATTGCTCCTCCTCTACTGTCTACCGTGTAAAAAAAACACCCATTTAAGCTACACATTGCCTGTGCTTCAATGTCCTCCTCCTCCTCCAGTTCAGCCCCCACGGAGACTCATGTGGCCAGTGGGGATCAAGGCGCCACGTCTCCAGTCACCTGACCAGCCAGTATTGTACCTAGCATCGGTTCCAGGACATCGAAGCTAGTGGGACGTCGTTCATACTGTGAGTCACTGGCCGACTGACGAAATAGCGTGGCCTCCTCAAAGGGTCCTGAGCAAGCCGGCAAATTAATCACGCATGAGCTGCCACTGGCTGACATCAAAAAGTTACACAGGGAGTGTCTACCTGTCGCCTGGATCATCAGAAATCGTTGATGGCCTTACTCTGTTCCGTATAGTCGGTCCAACATATGGAGGTGGAATTCCAACAGGTGGAAAACGTCGCATATCAGTCTGATGTTGGGGGATGCCCGTACTGCACGCTGCAGCTCAAGGAGGATGTGCTGCGATTATGCGGTGGCACCAGTGCGTGGCAGGGACTCGCCATGGCAATCTGTGTGCAGGATGTCTTGCAGATGGGTGGAAGACTTCAGGAACAGCCCGACAACCAGATTGAACATGTGCCATGCAGGCGCGCGCTCAGCCGCCTACTAACGACGCAGCTGCCGACAACCGTGTTCTTCCCGTTGTCGGTCACTATGCCTCCGATTTTGAGTTGTCGCGGAGAAAGCTCGGGATTCGATTTCTTGATGAGCAGAGCACTTCCTCCCCTGTGTGACTCTGTTTGCCCAGGCAAACAGGTGCTGTTTCAACTCAACTGGCTGGCAACTGATTGGCTGCATGCATGTCAGTATGGGTGATCCCGCCTTCCCAGAGTTCCTTGTCCCATGTCCTCACATGTGTAGCAGCCATTTTAGGAAAAAATTAGATTCGTTACCATGAAACGCGAGGAAATTCGGATTTGGTGCAAATTGAATTTTTCCTGAAGTTCGGATCGAATTCCACTTCTTCAGCTTCGATTCGCTCATCTCTGATTCAGGATAATGATTCCTGACAAGCCGGGCAGAGAAAAGGATAAGGCAGCACTATGGCTCATTGTGGTGAAGTAACTTGTCCTCCTGTGTGATTAGTAGTGTTGAGCGCGAATATTCGAATCGTGAATTTTAATCGCGAATATCGCCACTACGAGAATTTGCGAAGATTTAGAATATAGTGCTATATATTTGTAATCGCTAATATTCAATTTTTTTTTTACCAGTACACAAGATCCCTCCCTGCTTCTTGCTTGTGGGCCAATAAGAAGGCTGCAATGTCTTTCTCTGAGCTTACAACATCCCTAGCAACCAATAGGAAAGTTGCCTACCCCTTACTATATAAGAACATCGCCAGCAGCCATTTTCAGCAGTTTTTTTCAGTTCTGAGAGAGACAGCAGTGTCATTGCTGTGCTCTGTGCTTTGCTGTGTCATTACATTAGATAGTTAGTTAGTTAGCCTATATATATAATACAGATAGTGAGAGATTGTCAGTGTAGGTTAGATCGTGATATAGTGTAGT